>JAOVYX010012340.1:0-32738 GCA_035668315.1 Drosera spatulata
CCCCCCACCAATTTAATTTGGTTGAAAATTATGAAGACCGGTTAAATTATTTTATAAAGTAAATCCATTGGCTGTGGGTTGGACCCGTACTCATCACTGCTACATAAATTTAATTATCCAGAATCAGTAGCACGGATATAAATTCTAATTTGCACACCTTGCGACGGGTGTCAACTAGTCTCAATATGCAATTAATGTCCAAAATCGAATAATGAATTATTCATATTGTCAAAATAAATAAGGTCCAAAACAACTGTATCAAAAAAGGAATGAGTTTCAAACCAATAGTCAGCATGTCTTAGAAATCAAAAATTTTAAACTTGAACAAGTATCAAGAATGTCCAAATAAGAGCAAACTAAAACGAAATCTTCTACATAGCGTGACAACTCTACTCGTAAAGAAAATCATCATCATCAAGATCTAGATTAAGCTTCTCAGACTCCTCCATTTCCACATCATCCACTATAGATAACCAAAACATGAATATCATAAGTGAATATGTATCCAAGATAATGTACCATAGTGCAAAAAGTATCTACTTCTACTACAACAACTTAGCATAATTTTACAAAGACGAAAATGAACACCAATAGGCATTATAATCCAGTTTTATCATCAAAACTAACAGTTTCTATGAAAGAATTGTTTCATGTTTCCATTTGGAAGGCTATAGTCAACATGTCAACACATATAAGTTTGTTATTTCATCAAAAATTTGGAAAGACACTTCAAACCATATAAGACATATGGAATGATATAAAGTCGACTATAACATTATTGAAACATATCAGACAATTCTATATCCATATTTGAAAAAATTTAATTCAAATATTTTATGCAAAAACTTGTCACATCATCAAATTTGGAATGACATGACAACTCCTCACACTTAACACTTCGCACTAAATTGTCAAAATATTTGAATTGCCCCAAATGCCTATTCGACTAGATTTTTCAAAGTTCTCCTTCAGATTTGAACTCATTCAAAACTACAAGAAATGATTAAGACCTTACTATGAAGTCTTTAATCCTATCTCCTCTGCAGTTTTGAATTTTTGATCTTTGGACAAACCTTTAGTAAGAAAATCTGCCATGTTTTTCTTCGATTTCACACAAGTCAAAGTGATAATTTCATGTTCAACCAAATAATTAAGCATCGCTTGTTTAAGTCTAGCATTCCTCCTCTTTCCATTAAAGAGTGAGTTATTGACTATCGTTATAGCAGCTTGATTATCGCATAATACTGAATCCAAGTTTTTCTTAAACTTTTGTAAAGGGAGATCTAAAGTTAAGTCACGTATCAACTCTACTTCATCAGCCATAGAAACAAGATAATAGAGTCCTGACTCTATAGGCGAAAACGCTATACATGTATGTCTTTTAGATTTTCATACAACAGTAGCTCCACTCAAGGTAAATACATTAGCTATAGTAGACTTGCTGTCTCCCAATTCTGAGCTCCAAGTAGCGTCAGAATATCCTTTCAAAAATGAAGCATGTCTTGCATAGCATAAAGCATATGCGTGAGTACCCTTAAGATACCTTATCTGCCTTGAAAGGGCATCCAATGATCCTTTCCAGGATTACTAGTGAAACGACTTAACATGCTTATCGTAAAAGCTATGTCAGGTCTAGTGCAACTCATAGAATATATGAGACTACCAACGAACTTAGAATACTCTAGCTAGATCACGGCAGAACCCTCATTTGATTTTAGCCATTTGCTACAAACATAAAGTGTCTAAACAGTTTTGCACTCACTGTATCCCCATTTAGAAAGTAGTTTCTTAAGGGTTATTATTTCTTGTCATTTAAAACCTACTTTCATGCCAATTATAGTACCAACAACACCCATATCTTTCATGGCAAACTCTTTCGCTAAAGATTATTTCACGTCTTTCACTACAGAAAGATCATAACCAAGAATTAGCATGTCTTCTACACACAAGCAGATAATTATGGCCTTGTTCTACACAAGACGGCAATAAAGACACTTATCCGAATTACTGTTCTGAAAACCAAGAGATTTTATCGTTTTGTCAAAATTTTGATGCCACAACTTACATGCTTGTTTAAGACCATATAAAGATTTATTCGACTTATAAACCTTCTTTTCGAAACCCTTCATGACAAACCCTTCAGGTTGGTTCATATAGATTTCCTCAGTCAACTCTCCATCAAGAAAAGCTATTTTCACATTCATTTGATGAACAACAAAGCCCTCAATAGATGCCAAAGCAAGAAGAATTCTTATTGTAGCCAGATGACATACACGTGAACATATATAAAAATAGTCCACCCCACTCACTTGAGTATAGCCTTTAACTATAAGACGTGCTTTATACTTGGCTATTGAACCATCTGGATTAAGTTTCTTCATCGAAATCCACTTGCACCCTACAAACTTAGCCCCTTTAGGCAAATCGACTAGATTCCATGTTTGATTCTCCAGCAGAGAATTCATTTTATCATTAATGACTTCTGCCCATAACAAAGAGTCCCTAGACCTTATAGCTTCCTTAAAAGTCGATGGATCATACTCCTGATATGTCTCAAAGTCCTCACCAACAATTTTGGAAACTCTTGTTCTCTTAGATACCCTTAACGACACAATGTCAGACTCTATTGTGAGATCATCAGAAACAGTAGGTTCAGATTTCGTAGGCTGCTCTGCAACCATTTCTGTTAAACCGGGTAATTTATGCCCATGATCAAGGAACTTATCCTCAAAGAAAACACATGATCTAAGGTCATCAAAACTAATCAACACATCCCTACTAATGAACTACTCACACATAAGTATTAAACAAAGCATGAAAAAATGCATAGCAGTGAAAACAAGCATTTTGCAGAGATTGAATAACTGAGAATGAAGGTTTTACAGCACACGACGCATTCCAAACTAATGTCAAATGGAATCCTATGCGTTTGCGGATCAAAACTCTTCCAAATTCCCTCTAAGGCTCATACTCTTTGCGTCTCGCGCCCCCTTGATCGCCTCTACCATCCCTGAGCGTTTCCTCCTCTATATTATACTTAAAACAATCCTAGGACACGTATTTATAGGCGAGGACTTGCATCTAGATCTGGAGGCACCGTCGTGGCCGCGACCATGTTAGTCGCTCCAGCGGCCAGTTAAAAAAGTGGGAATCTACTGAAATAATTCCGTCGCGCCCGCGACTTCTAGGTCGTCGCACCCGCGACCAAAGTCCTGCCCGCGAAATAGCTGTAGCGCCCGCGACACTGTGCTACAACCCTTAAAACTAACATAAAAAATACCAAACAACGTCCCAAAATTCTAAAAACTTATACAACACATCTAAACATGCTAATATAGCTGAACATTGTGAAACTTTGCTGTTTAAACTCTCGAAGCACGTGAAACGATGATGAATCGTGAAAACTAGCTTTTTGAGCTCATGACTTTCCATCTTCTTCATTCTTCTTCATTTTTGCTCCTAACTTCACGTCAATATACCAAAAACATAAAAGCATAGCAGTACCAACATTCCAAGACAAAAAACGTAAAATGGACAATACAAGAGGAATAAGGCAAACATTTAGAATAAAGAAATGATGTGTGTTTTCATACACATCAGCAGTGATGGATTCGGATTTATCATGGATGTGTGATAGATCTTGGATGTATGAACGGCTAGTCGACGGGTTTTTTTAGTGAGAATTATGCTGGGAAGGTCGACAAATTCATACACTTTGCTATTCAACATCAACCCTTCAACTATTCTGGATACTTGAAGTGTCCATGTATTAAGTGTTGGAATAGAGACTATCAGTTGGCTGATGTCATGAGGACGCATTTGTATACGTCTGACTTTTTGCCTGAATATTGGAGGTGGAATTTTTATGGTGAGATTGAAGTGGGTGAGTCATCGAGAATGTCCGGGGTTAATCCCTATGAGAACATGGAGGCAGATGGTTTTGGGGCTTCTACCTTCAAGAGCATGGTAGGAAATAGGAATGATGACAAGGGTAATCTGTCGTCTACATCCAGGGAGTTCATTGACATGTTGAATGCAGCACGGGAGCTGTTGTATCCTAGTTGTAAACTATCTTAGCTGGAGGCCATGTCTAGATTGTTGAACATTAAATATGAGTACAACATACCTCACAGGGCGACAGATGTCTTAAGGAATTCTGAGTTGTTCTTCGAGTATCAAATAAGCATTTGATCATTAGAACAATAACACAAGGTTTATTCCAATATGACTTGTAGGCTATTTGAGCAAGACATGATGAGAAGGGGGCATTCTAGATCAAGTCTGGAGATATGGACAAAGACATGGAGATTCATGGCCTATTTGGCTTCAGAATTATGTGAGAGTGAATGACTTTTGTGCCCTTTAATGGGAAGGACGGTTGTTTTCAAATCAAGTGTTACACATATTTTTATGTTGAGTGTAGGTCTTATCACACGATGTTCCCAATGAGCTGATCTGTATCCTTGGTGCACGACCAGCCATGCAAGTGTATAAGTATCCTCAATATTACATCAATGGGTATTTATTTGACACTTTCGGACATGGATCAAGTAAAGCAACTCAGAATTATGGTGCATGTGTTAAGGGATATGGTGAGAAGGATTACTATGGCGTCCTTCAGGAGATAGTGGCACTGCAATATCTTGGGGATGAAAGATCATATCAAACAATGCTCTTCAAATGCGATTGGTTTGACTCCGATAGGGGAATAAACGTGCATAAGAGATATCAGTTGATTGAGATTGATAAAACAATGAGGTATCGAAGGGGATATGATCCATTCATCTTAGCAAATCAAGCGATGTAAGTGTGTTACGCTCTATACCCAAGCCTCACATCAAGAGATCAATGGTGGGCTGTGTTTCGAATGAGAGCCCGAGGGATGATAGATGCAACGCAAAGATGTAGCTTTTCAGGAAGATACAAATGCGGGTGTAGTCTCACTAATGCCTCCTGAGTTTGACGATGATGAAGAAACTAGGATTGAAGAACAAGAGGGAGAGGATGAAGAGGGAGTTGAAGAGATTGAAGATGAAGATACACTCTCTGAAGGGAAAGAGATAGAGGACAAGGGAGAATTTGATGATGACTCTGATAAATCATCCAATTCGGAAGACGATGAGGACGATGATTAGAACTTCTACATAATAAGCTTTTGTTACATAGGTCATGTTATATTACATCTTCTACGTGCCTTTAGAAATTTTTTTCCATTTTTTATTCTTAGGAACGCTTTTCTTACGTAGGTCATGTTTATAAATTTTTTTCCATTTGTATACAAATTTTATTCGTTTCGTGCAGATGTCAGCATGAAAGCTTATTATGGGATCGGGTTTAGCTAGTGCTGACCGAGGTGGTAGACGTGGTAGAGGCCGCAGCCGAGGTCGAGGTAAATCATTTATTTATAAACTTTTACAAATTTTTTTTATCATATATATATTTATATCATGTATCGATATTTTTCTTTAGATAATTAAAATTATTAACAATGTATATTAAATGAATAACATATACAACTTGAAAAAACATATATGTGGGAGAGGTAGTGTATCACCAGTTGGATTCCATGACATAGGCACGACGTTGCTACGTGATGAGGGTGATTGCCTGGAGGAGGATCATCCTATACCAGATCTCTCGTCTGCTCCTCCTCGTCCCTCGATTTCATCAGCTCCCCGCCCTTCCACGTCACGAGCTTCCCGTCCTTCCACATCATTGGTTCCCCACCCATCCATTTCACCAGCTGTTGGACCATCTGGCTCTCCGTATCTTTCATCATCACACTCATTTGCTCAGGGAGATGAGAAGATTGAGTATGTTGGGGGTGGACGGTTACGACAGGTCTTAGATCCCGATGGCCTATGGTAATTTCAATTTCATATTATTTTTTATATATTGATTTCTTTTCAATTTTTGTATATTTTATGTGTTTCAGGTTTGATCATCATAGTGTTGTGTTCAGCAGCTTCGTCTCCTTTGAGGGCTTCTTTCAGGGAGATTGGACATGTTGGAGGGAGGTGCCTTTGTGGGCCAGGGATAGGATGTGGGGGGTTTTCAGAGTAAGTATAAACATCTCTTTCAATTTTTAAAAAATTCATTTCATTTCGTATACTTGCATTGTTTTATTGATGACTATATATATCTATTTTTTTTGTCTAATTTATGTGTAGGAGTTTTATTGGTGGAGGCCCGCGCTGACGGAGCTTGTCAGGAGAGAGTGGGAGGAGGCGACGATGAAGAAGAGGGCAAAAGATATCCTGTACAAGGCCCGCCAGATCGTGCAAAACAGGCGAAGGCTTTTTTGGTTGACGAGGGGCGTCTTTCCTTGGGTTGACGAGGGTTTTCTTGGTGCGTTGAACACCAAGTGGAACTCAAAGTCGTTCAAGGATCGATCAAAGCAGGCAAAGGATAACAGGAGCAAAAGCGAGGCAAAACACACACAAGGAAGTGTGTCTACGGTCCATGTGACCAAGAAGATGGTAAGTAAGTTTTTTTAAGAAAAAAATTATCGTAGATTTTTTTCAAAAGTAGTTCTGTCTATTTCTTTGTTGTTTAATGTGCTTGGTAAAAATAAAATTCCTAACCTAGGGTGAGACGCTGAAGAGGATGCCTGATGAGGCAGAGGTGTTCGAGCACACGTATAAGAAGAAAGGCATTGTGCCGGCATCGGGTGAGGAGATGGAGCTCTGTGATGACAGGGCTAAGGCAGTGACGGTAAGTTAAACTTTTTACATTTATTTTTGATTAATTTTTTTTATTTTAATACATAGTTTTCATAGTTTAATTTCTTTGTACTTTTTTTGTTATATGTAGGCGGAGTACAGAGCTTTTCGTGTTATGGCAGTGGATGAGTTTTTGGCCACGCAGAGCCAGGGACTCAGCTCACTCCGGAGCAGGAGCGCACATTCACTAGTCAGGCATACCTCGACGCAGCGGGATGCAAGAAGGGGTACGTCTATGGTCTCGGATCGGCCTCCTTGTTGTATTATCTCAAGGAGGTGCGACACTCGGCCAGTAGAGTACCAACATCCGTCGACTCCTCCGAGATTCTTTTGCTGAAGGCAGGTGGCAGCTTTGAAGGCAGAGATGGAGAGGATGGTCCACATGATGTCCCAGTGCAGAAGAGAATCTTTTGATTTTCGTCTGGACGATTCTCATGATCCACCGCCATCATCATCTCCATGTCCTTCAAAGCACATCCATGGTTTCTAGGCGTATGTAGATATGTATGATTTCTCTGGTTTGATATATTTTCTTACCATTTTTTATTTCATACATGATTTTTGTATTATAACGATTACTTGATATCATCTTATGTTTTTTTCATGTTGTTTCTGTGTACCTTTATGTGTTGGTGTTGAATTGTGGATGTGGAAGGTTGGATGGATGGGTTTTGAGTGGTTTGGATGTAGTTTAGGTCAAATTTTGTATCGCGCTCGGGATTTCAACAAACCAGGTTTTAGGTACTTGGAATAAGGTATTTTATGACCGAATCGATCGCTAATTAGCGACGGAAAAGGTCGCTAATGTCACTGAAAAAATCATTCCAGGAATAAGACTTTGTGATCGTTTCGATCGCTAATAAGTTTTGTGACTGTATGTCTTTCGATCGCTAAATAGCGACCGTTTCGGGCACAAATATAATTAGCGGCCAGCATTTTAGCGACAATTTTTTGTGACCAAATTTTGGTCGCAATCATTGATTAGCGATCGAAAATTTCGGTCGCTAAAAGCTGTTTATTTTGTAGTGTGAAAAGGAGTTGGAAGTAATTCCTAATGTGGATCCAAATGAAGAACAAACTCAGAAAATTTCAGAAATTGATCCAATCATCAAACCTGTCACTTATGCTCCATTTCCTAACCATTTAGCTAAAAACAAGAAAGTTGAAGCGAAAAAAGGATATTTTTGAGCTTTTTAAAAAGATGGAGGTGAATATTCCCTTTATTGGAAGTTATCAAGCAAGTTCTTAGATATGCTAAATTTTTCAAGGAGCTTTGCACCAATAAGAGGAAGCTTAAGGGTCATGAAAGAGTAATAGTAGGAGAAAACATTTCTGCAGTTTTGCAAAAGAACTTGCCTTATAAGTAAAAAGACCCTGATATGTTTACTATACCATGCACCATAGGCAGTGTTGAAATTACTCGATGCATGATTGATTTGCGTGCATCTATAAATGTTATGCATTTATCAATTTATAAATCTGATAGGAATGTGCAATCCCTCCATTTGCATAGAAATTGATGAACAAAACTTAGAATAAAACCATGATGTAGTTAGTGTGCTTAGGCTAAAAATCAGGTCAGTAATCTGTAGTCTAGGTATGATGCGGAAAAGCAGACAGTCACAGATAGAGAGCATTATGGGCCACCAAATGCAAACTTTGACAGTGAGATTTCAGCAAGACAGTTAAGACATACATTGACAGCAAAAGACATATAAATGCTTCAGATCTAGGATCAATCTTATTGACAAGGGCCAACACAGCAATGTAGAAAAGGTTGTAGCAGTGCTGGGTGCAGACGAGGTTACAGAAGTAACGAAATGTAGACGAGGTCTCAACGGTACTGGGTGCAGACTAAGTGGCAGTAGACAGAATACAGCAGAGCTGATTGCAAGGTTAGACAAGGATCAAAGGATTCGTCAAATCGAAGATTCGAGGTATGGAGAATCTGTACTAGGATAAGAAAAGCTAAAGCAAGTCTGTCAACATCAGTGATGGGGTCACTATGACCAAACAAACAAAGCTGTCAACATCTGAATAGCACAGTCACGGGTTCTCATCTCCTCAGCCTATAAAAGGAGATCAAAGGAGCTCAGAGGACATATATACATGCATGGACAATGATATTTTAAACTCCCTCAGAAAGCCTATAAAACCAGAAATCATTGTGCAAACTGTCCGAGTGAGCTGTAAAGAAGAATTAGGAAGAAGGGGGTTCAGTAGTCTGCACTGAAGAACAAGAAGCTGCAGCAGAGACCAAAGAAGGATTTGTACAAGGATTTAGGTTCTTAGCCTTTATCAAGTTGTGAACTTGTAAAGGGGTTTTCCTATAAGCCAAAAACAAAAAGATAATGAACTCATCTCTTGGCTTAGCTACATCAGTCACCAATCGAAGACTGGACTAAGCTCTTGTTGATCAGTTGATAACGAGTGTCTGAACCTGTATAAAATCTTGTGTTCTTACTTTTCTAAGCATTACTTTATATATTAGATCCGTTAGAAATAGATTAAAGAGTGCAAAGAGACAAGCTTTGAAAGCATAAGTCTCTCAGCAGACACATCTTGTAGTCAGCAAGAACAACTAGTGCATACTAGTTAAACACTCTACTTATCGAAAAATTTTAAAACAACCTATTAACCCCCCCCCCCCTCTACGTTGTACCTCTGGGAATAACAATTGGTATCAGAGCTTGACTTTTCAGAATAATTTTTGGAAAGAAAAGATCATTTCTTTTGATATACGCCTGCAAAGAAGCTACTATCAGTTTATTTTGTGAAGTAAACATGGCTTCTCCAAAGCTACCCAAGTGTCCTAACAGTGATAAGCCACCAGCCTGTTCCTTTGACAAGTTCGATCACTGGAAACTGAGAATGTTGGCACATCTAGACTCAATATATTAAAGGATGCATGATATAGTCACTACTGGGTCGTGCATACCAAAGATGCCAGTTCCACTCGATGCATCAAAGGAAGTGGACAAACCAAAGTCTCTCTGGATAAAAGAGGACTGGGACTTGGTGCTGATTGATAGAAGGGACAAAAATCAGATCTTCAAAGCTCTTGATGATGATATGTTCAAAATAGTGGTTCACACAACCACCGCAAAAGAAGCTTGGGACGCTCTACTGCTCAGGAACGAAGGAATAAATGAGATCAGAGAAAACAAGAAGGATGTTCTGATGCAGCAGTATGATTGGGCATCAATGAGACATGATGAAAATCTAACCAGTTTCTATGAGAGATTTAATGTGCTAAGCAACAATCTCAAAACTCTAGGGAAGACTTTTGATAACAAAGAAGTCAACCTGAAGTTCGTGAGATCCCTTGGTGAAATATGGGGAACAAAGATCAAAACAATAAGGGAGTCCAGGGATCTTGCAAAAATGTCCCTGGCACAGCTGTATGGAGTGCTGCACACCTATAATCTTGAAGTGGGGCAAAAGCAGTAAATCGATGACGCTAGAAAGAAGACTTCGGCCTTCAAAGCACAAGAAAAAATTCTGAGATCTATGGCACAAGAGAACAGTAGTAACACCTCATCTGCAAGTGAATAGGCAATCTTAGAGGAACTTGCACTAATGGGCAAGAAATTTAGAAAGTTGTTCAAGAAGAAAAATATCAAGAAGAACATCTCAAGAAACGCCAAAGAAGCAGAAAAGGAATTCTGCTACAACTGCAGAAGGCCAGGGCATTTTGCTGCACAATGTAGACGACCAGTACAGGAATCGTTTGCACAAAGAAACAAGAAAGAATACAGCAAAGGGAACTTTGGAAGAAATGAAAAAGACAAGGCCTATGCTGCGTAGACATGGAGTGAGACAAACTCAAATGATGAGGAAACAATTTCAAACGCACAACTCTGTCTCATGGAAAGGAGTGAGGAAAAACAAAAGGTATTTGATCTCTCAAACTCTGATGCCACTCTAGAGGAACTAAAGGAGCCTCTTCAAGAGACCTCTGAGAACTTTATTACTCTTATAAGGGAAAATAAAAACAACCTCGAATTGATTACAATTTTCAAAGAAAATTACAATCTGGTCTGTGAAGAAATTGACAATAAGTCAAATGACTTCATAGTGGTCCAAAATAAACTAAAGGAATCAGATGAGAAGGTAGAAATTCTCACTGTAGTAGTGGAAACACTGAAAAAAAGAAACGCTGAGCTGCAGGCTCAAGTAGACACATGGAATGGAAAGACCCTAGATCCGCAGAAGATGCTAATCATGGGTCAATTCTCATGTGATCGAGGACTTGGATACAAAAGCTGGATGAGTGATGCTGCACACTCAAAAGCAAATAATGTCCCTGCAGCTAGAAGGAAGAGGTAAAACAGACCTCTGTAAAAACATTACAGAAGGGTAGCACCTCTACTGCAAAAGGAAAGCAGAGCAGTAAAGTCTTTGCTGCTCAACCCAAAAAGGTTGAGCTTTTGGGCAAAACAGCGACACAAACTAGTGCAAAACACCATAAAGTACATACAGTAAAAAAATTATAAGATAGAAGTTGACAAGAGGTCACACAAACCTCAGTATGCACCAACTTACTCAGTATGGAACAAAACTTCCAATACTGCATGGAGAAGACCATATATAAAACCTTTCTGTATATGCAGAATGCAGCAAAGAAAATGAAAAAACTCAAGCTGACTACCTAGAGTAGTGGGACCAAGGATTTATTGCTATATTAGTGGTAAACCTTGTCAGAAAGCACTTGATTGCAGAACACCACACAAGAAAATTATTCAGGTGTGGGTGCCTAAAACTAACAAGGACCCATACTTGTGGGTACCATGTACAAGACTTCATCCCTTTATTGCAGGAACAACAAGATGGGACATGGTACCTGGACAGTGGATGCTCAGAACACATGACAGGGAAAAAAAGCCTACTAAGAGAATACAGAAAAAGAAGAAGGACCTCTAGTCATCTTTAGAGGAGGCAAAGCAGGTAAAACGAAAGGTTATGGAACCCATGGTACAGGTTCCCTAATCTTTAGAAATGTAGCTTATGTTAAAGGATTAGAACACAACCTGCTATCCATTAGTCAGTTATGTGACAAGAATTATGACGTCTCCTTTACCCATGATTCATGTTAAGTAAAAGAGAAAATCACCAAAGAAGTCAAACTGATAGGAACAAGAAAAGGAAACATCTATGCAGTAGACTTCAATTTATCTCAGTCAGCACAAATTACATGTTTCTATACTAAAGATGCTAAAGATATAAATTGGCTATGACATAAAAGACTAGCACATCTAAATTTCAAAATCATAACGAAGCTATCCTCAGAAAACCTCATAAAAGGACTTTCTCAAATTAAGTTTAAGAACGATAAGTTGTGTAAGTCATGCCAAGAAGGGAAGCAGACTAGAGAAAGTCTTAAATCAACCAACTCATCAGAAACAACGAGAGTTGTCGAACTACTCCACATGGATCTTTTTTGTCCAATAAAAATAGAGAGCTTAAATAGAAAGAAATATACCTAGTTATAGTAGATGATTACTCAAGATATACATAGGTAATATTCTTACACAAAAAGAGTAAAACTTGCAGTCTACTGACTAGGTTTTTGAGACAAGTGCAAAATGAAAAAGGAGCTGAGGTAGTCATAATCAGAAGTGATCATGGCGCTGAATTTGATCAAGCAGGAGTCAATAAATACTGTGATGATCATGGTATAAGACACAACTTCTCCTCACCTAAGACACCGCAACAAAATGGTGTAGCAGAAAGAAAAAATAGGACACTCATAGAAGCAGCCAGAACAATGCTTGTCGATGTAGATTTATCTAAAAATTTCTGGGCTAAAGGAGTAAACACTACCTGTTATGTTCTAAGTAGGTGTCTCATACATAAGCTACATAAAAAGACTCCCTATGAGTTGTGGAAAGAAAAGGCACCAAGTGTCAAGTACTTTCACGCGTTTGGATGCAAATGCTACATACACAACAATGATAAACAATACATAGGAAAATTTGACCATAAGACAGATGAAGGAACGTTTCTAGGATATTCCAGCACTAGCAAAGCCTTCAGAGTATACAACAAGAAAAAACAAACGGTTGAAGAATCAGTTCACGTTTCCTTTGACGAATCTGAAACATCCATTCGTACTGCTAATGTTTTTTTTATGAGGAATGTGCATGCATAGATGATGAACATGATGCAGATAAGAGCTCTGATGTTATAGAAAAGGACGAGCAGTCTGCAAACATAAAGGGAAACATCACTGCAGTAGCGCCAGAGCAGCTCACAATACAACAACAATTGGGAGAGATCACTATTGATCAATTGAAAGATAAAAGAAGATGGATCAAGGCACATACAAAAGATGTCATCATTGGAGACAAATATGCACCAGTGCAGACTACAAGAGTAACAACCAAAGAATGCCTGTCTGCATGTTTCATATCAAAAATGGAGCCAAAGTCAGCAGATCAAGCTTTGAGTGATCCAAACTGGATTGATGTCATGCAGGAAGAATTGAATGAATTTCAGAGAACTGAAGTATGGTATCTGGAGTCTAGATCCAAAAACTATCCAGTTGTTGGCTGCAAGTGGGTATTCAAAAATAAGACTGATGAAAATGAAATAGTCATCAGAAACAAAGTTAGGCTAGTGGTAAAAGGTTACTCACAAGAAAAAGGAATCGACTTTGATGAAACCTTTGCCCCTGTTGCAAGATTGGAAGCTATAAGAATGTTCCTTGCCTATGATGCACACCAAGGATTCAAAGTCAATAAGATGGACGTGAAGAGTGCCTCCCTCAATGGAAAACTACAAGAAAAGGCTTATGTTGAACAGCCTCCTGGATTTGAAGACTTTGAACATCCAAATCATGTCTACAGATTAGACAAAGCCTTATATGGCTTAATACAAGCTCCAAGGGCATGGTATGAAACCCTCTCAACCTTTCTGTGTGAAAATAGTTTCAAAGAGGAAAGGTAGATACCACCCTATTTCTTAAGAAACATAAGGAGCATACACTCTTAGTGCAAATCTATGTAGATGATAATATATTTGATTGCACTAATAATAAGCTGTGTGAAAGATTTGCTGGCCTAATGAAATCAAAATTTCAAATGAGTTTAATAGGAGAGCTGAAATACTTTCTAGGTCTTCAGGTTCAACAACTAAATAGTGGAATATTCATAAATCAAGCTAAATACCTGAAGAGTATAATGAAGAAATATGGCCTAGAAAATGCAAGTCATATGAAAAATCTCATGAGCTCAATTGCAAAAATAGACAAGGATGAGAACGGGAAAGGAATTAATCAAACAATGTATAGGGGCATAATAGGATCACTTTTATACCTATCTGCAAGCAGTCCAGACATCCTATACTCAGTCTGCTCTGTGCTAGATATCAATCTGATCCCAAAGAATCCCACTACACTGCAATAAAGAGGATCCTGAGATATCTCAAGGAAACTCCAAATCTGGGTGTCTGGTATTCTAGGGAATCAGATTTCATACTAACAGGCTATTCAGATGTAGACTTCGTAGGTTACAGGGTTGATAGATAAAGCACAAGTGGAACATGTCAATTTCATGGTGTAAGATAGATATCATGGTTTAGTAAGAAGCAAACCACTGTCTCAACCTCTACTGTAGAAGCAGAGTACATAGCTGTAGGAAGCTGTGCTTCACAGGTATTATGGATAAGATCATAATTTGCAGACTATGGTATTTCGTTTCAAAAACACCAAAATTTTATGACAATACGTCTACAATGGCAATTTTGGACAATCCAATTTTTCATGCAAGGACCAAGCACATAGATGTCAGATACCATTTTATCAGGGATCATGTGCAAAAAGGTCATATCAAATTGGAATATATACCAACAGAAAAACAAAGTGCAAACAGTTTTACAAAACCTCTTGATGAGAGTAAATTTATCCAATTTCGAGGTGAATTGGGTATGATTGATTTAAACGAGTAAATGACCAACAATGCTCTACTGCTTTACTGCTCTACTGTAAATGTAAGATGCAAACTAGCATTGACTTTTTGCTACTGCATTTCTATTTTTAGAAAGAAACAACCTTCAAAATCATTTACCTAAATTTCTGCAACAGTCAAATAAATGATTGTAATCGTGGAAAATCATGTAACGGTTATTTTTTTTAAAACACAATTGTAACTTTCGACTGAGTATAAATATGCAAAATTCTTGAACACAAAATACTTTTACTCTCTCTGTCTCTCTCTAAGAATTCTAAAAACTCTCTTACTTTCTACTGCAAACCCTAGCTCGAGTTTTCTAATTTTTAAATTTCACGAGCGATCAAGTTCAATCCTAAATACTTTTGAATAGCCAACATCCATTCTAATACACCATCCAAGAGCGACAAAGATCAATAACAAAGAAGCCCATCGAAGAAGATAGAGATATAGACTGGAGTTGTCCTGGACTTCGAAACCCTAAAAAGGGAATCTGATGAAGTTAAAGAAATTACAGAACTTATACAAGATGCTGGGTTGAAATACCTATGTGAGAAAACCAGCAGGATATACAATGAAGAAGTGCTGGGTTTCATAGAGAAGGCGAAGGTGGCAGACAACTTCGAATCCATCACATATACCTCTAGCAATAAGATTAGAATTATTGTTACTCCCAAGGACTTTGAACAACTGTTCAAAGTTTCAAACAAAGGACCTCGAAATATCCCAACCTCAGTGGTGAACGATGGTAAACATGCGATGCTGAGAAAAGAACATCAAAAGGAAGGGATCGGGACAATGAAGAAGACCTATCAAAACCACATAACCTGCTAGCAGACGTGGTCAAGAAGGCTATCATGTCCAGGGAATTCTCAAAGGATCAAATCACCTCTGATCAACAGGAGATTATGTGTGCAATCCTAACAAAACATAAAATCAGCTGGGCGAAACTTTTGATGTATCAACTGGTGAAAGTAGTAGAGGCCAGACAACCTCTCTTTGGCAGAGTCATCAGCATCATCCTCCAAAAGAAGCTCAAACTCTCAAACAAGAGAGAAAGACAATGGACTATAGCAAAACAAATTGATGTGAAGAAGATTGGTAAGCAACTAGATGACTTCTCAAAGAAAGCAAAGGCGGTGCAGACCACTTCAATGGCCTCATATCAGCCTCTCAAGAAGGCCATGGTGAAGGCAATGGAGAAAATCACCAAGAAGCCTACTGAAGGCAGACTGTAGAAGAGAAGCAGACAAAGACTACAAGAAGGAAGCTAATTCTATAGACCTCGAAAGAAGCAGAGGAGACCCTGTCAAGGACACCTACTGCACAATCAACAACTCGAGAAGAAGAAATAACACAGCCAATTCCTGCAGACGAGCAGACTGAAGTCATAACAAGGGAATCGATAATGGAGTAAGAAATGATTCCTCTTGCAACTAATGAAGGATGGACATCATCAAAGGCCATCCCTCCAAAGGAGCCAGAAATAACTGTACTCCATAATTCAAACATTGCACTAGAGTACCTCAAGGCAGGGGCTGATGAAAATTTCCAACAGCTCAGCTATGGCACAGCTCAAATAGGAGCTAAGTGCTTAAGGATACACAATAAAGGAAATAGAAGACATCGAGGCCAACCTGAGAAGGATGCAGACTGATCAACCCTTCAGCACCTCTACTGCAGTTCTACTAGCAATCAGGTCTGTTGCACCTGAGATGGAATCGTATACAACTGCACTCATTCCCATATCTACTGCTAGAATGGAGTTGGTAGAAATTGAAGCAGAATACCCCTCAACAGCATCAGAAGTCTGGGCTACAACAACAACCACAACAGGAGCTGCAACAGAAGGCAACACAAGAAGCTTTGCAGACCATCTAATCCATAAAGGAAAAGGTGAAAAAGTACAGATCAAGGATAGATAAACTATTGAGAAAACTTGAAAAGGAAGCCATGACACAGGAGTTTATCAGGGAATATAAGCTTCCATTAAAGAGAAAGCCGAAAGCTGCAGCTAGGAGGCCAAAATTGATTCCATCAGGACCTACCACCAAATACAGAATCAATCCTGATGGAACTAGGACAGAGATTGGCATTGTGGACAATATGACTGAAGCTGAGATAGAGCAGCTCATACTCATTCAAAAGAAGGAGGCTACCAAAAAGAAGAGGCCCACAAAAACCATACATCCTCTTTAGTGGAGCCTTAGAGATCAAGGACTCAACTCTAAGGACAAAGAGACATAAGCAGGCTCAACTGTAAGCTGTGGAGTTTGTCTACACACCAGAGATGGAACCAGAGTTAAAAAGATTGGTGGACAAGCATGTCAGGGTAGCAACCCTGGAGATTTATGATTATCTGTCAAGACCAACCGTTGGCAGACCACCATCTTCTGGAGATGGTGATGATCATGATGATAACAACCATCAAGAAGAAGAAAGTCATGATGATGATGAAATGATTGATGAAGTTGTTAGAGAAGGCATTGCAGAGATTCACGTAGCCGAACAAATAGAAAAGCCAGAAGCAGCAGAGACAGTAGACGAACCAGTAGCATAAGGGTCAGCAGCAATAGAGCCAACCTCAAAAGAAAGGGCAGCAGAGGTTGAGTAGACTACTCTAGCCAGAGAAATTCAACCTTCTGCATGGCAGTCTGAAGAAAAGAAGGAACACGCTCATCAAGGAGAATTCATAGAGATCATAGCCCTTGACCTGACTCCAACAAAGACGGAGGAAGTGGTCATAGTTGAAGACGAGGGCTTTAAAATGACTTCAGCAGTAAAGGAAGGATAGGCTACAGAAGACATATCCTCCAAAGAGGTGATGCTTCAGGAACTCAAGGAGCACCTAATGAGTGACACTCCAACAAGTCAGCAACATATGCACCCCCCAGGGTATATCACCTCTGAACCTGGTGTTCACTCCCACATTCTCATTTGGACTAATGTAGACTAGGACAGACCCTCCATCTGTTGGATTCTCACAAGGTCTACTATATGTTGTAACTCCCAATATACCCATGACACCTTAAACCGCATCCAAAAATCTGAGACAAGCATTGAAAGACATAAAGTTAACAACAGTATATGAAGGACCAACCTCCACTATCAGAAACACAGCCATTTTTGGTATCACATAGCCACAACAGGCCCTCCTTTCTTACTAGAGACAACAGTGGAATACAGGCTACGACAACTGGATCAAGAAGTCTACAACATGCATCAATGGACCAAAGATGCCTTTAGAGACCTTCATCACAAATTGAAAACCAGTTGCAGATGAGCTAGCCTCAGAAAAGGAAACCAGAAACAAATGCTTCGAAGAGTTTAATGACATCCTTTCTGACATGGCTGAAGGCCTTTTAAAACAAATTCAACGGAGCAATTCCCTCAATCTTCAGCAATACAGACTCAACTCCTCAAATCTCAATAAACTCAGGGGTCAACATTTAGTAGATCTATGCAGACTGCAGGCCTCACTTTAGACCACTCAACGACAGTTTCAGGAACACATTCTCAATAATGACAGAAAACTAAGCCTGTTGGAAAACAAATAGCAAGTTGAGATTGCCAAAGCCACTGCTTCTCAACTGGTCACCTCCTCAGAGCCGAGACCTCTCAAAACTGCAGGCGAAGCCCTCATAGCAGCGCTTCAAGCAGATGCTAACAATAAGGGGGAGAAAGCTCTAGCAAAGGAAAAGGAGATAGAAGCTGCAAAGCAGAAGTCTACAACATAGCACAAAAGAAGACCTCAAGCTACAACAGAAGGAGAAAGGTCAGCAAAGTATAGGAAGTCTTCACAAGAACCCTCAAGGCCTCAGGGGGAGAAGAGAAGACATGGAGAACAACATAGGTAAATTCTTTGCTAAGTTGTTACTTTAGGTTCAAATTTTTTTTTTTTTTTTTTGACAATGTAAGTAGTTATCTTGCTGTTAAATTACTTAGAAGTTTTGTTAGCATCAATTTAGAGGGAGATTGATAGGAATGTGCAATCCCTCCATTTGTATAGAAATTGATGAACAAAACTTAGAGTAAAACCATGATGTAGTAAGTGTGCTTAGGCTAGAAATCAGGTTCGTAATCTGCAGTATAGGTTTGATACGGAAAAGCTAACGGCTACAGATGGAGTACATTGTGGGCCACTAGATGCAGACTATCACAGGAAGATTTCAGCAAGACAGCTAAGACATACATGGACAACAAAAAACCTGCAAAAAAGGTTATAGCAGTGCTGGGTGCAGACGAGGTTCCAGCAGTGACCAAGTGCAAACGAGGTCTCAACGCTACTGGGTGCAGACTAAGTGACAACAAATTGAATACAGTAGAGCTGATTGCAAGGTTAGACAAGGTCAAAGGATTGATCAAATCGAAGATTTGAGGTATGAAGAATCTGTACTAGGATCAGAAAAGGTGAAGCAAGTCTGTCAACATCAGTGATGGGGTCACTGTGACCAAACAAACAAAGCTGTTAATATCTGAATAGTATAGTCACGGGGTCTTATCTCCTCAGCCTATAAAAGGAGATCAAAGGAGCTCAGAGGACATATATACATGCATGGACAATGATATTTTAAACTCCCTCAGAAAGCCTATAAAACCAGAAATCATTGTGCAAATTATCCGAGTAAGCTGTAAAGAAGAATAAGGAAGAAGGGGGTTCACTAGTCTGCACCGAAGAACAAGAAGCTACAGCAAAGTCCAAAGAAGGATCTGTGCAAGGATCTAGGTTCTTAGCCTTTAGTAAGTTGTGAACTTATAAAGGGGTTTTCCCGCAAGCCAAAAATAAGAAGATAATGAACTCACCTTTTGGCTTGACTACAACGGTCACCAAGGGAAGACTAGACTAAGCTCTCGTTGGTCAGTTGATAACGAGTGTTTGAATCAGTATAAAATCCTGTGTTCTTATTTTTCTCTGTATTACTTTACATATTAGAACTGTTAGAAAAAGATTAAAGAGTGA
The DNA here is from genome assembly GCA_035668315.1 of Drosera spatulata. Taxonomy (NCBI): domain Eukaryota; kingdom Viridiplantae; phylum Streptophyta; class Magnoliopsida; order Caryophyllales; family Droseraceae; genus Drosera; species Drosera spatulata. The sequence continues at coordinate 19,632 of JAOVYX010012340.1, forward strand.
AAAGAGACAAGTTTTGAAAGCATAAGGCTCTACAGCAGACACGTCTTGCAGTGAGTAAGAACAACTAATGCATACTAGTTAAACACTCTACTGTTTCATATCGAAAATTTTTAAAACAACCTATTTACCCCCTACCCTTCTCTAGGTTGTACCTATAGGAATAACAAAATCCCTTAATTTAGGACATCTTTAACCGACAGGAGTTGTCATAACTGATAGGTCCATAGCACATCTTGTAGGTCTGTTGGAGGTTGTTCTAGTGAAGGTAACAAATCTAGTCTTGCCTGCCGATTTTTATGTTCTAAAAAATTATAATGGTCATATTAATGAAGGAAGTCATGTGCCTATTTTGGTAGGCAGACCATTTTTGAGGACAACAAAAGCAAAAGGCGATGCAAATTATGGAACCTTGTCTATGGAATTTGATGGAGATTTCATAAGGTTCAACATTTATGATGCAATGAAACAACCAAGTGATGATGTGTACTCAATTTGTGCAATCAATTCATTTTTATCCTAGAAGAATTCATGGAAAATTCATATTGAAAATGGATGTTGATAATGACAATCTGAATTATATTAATTATTTGATGATGATTTGTCTATAATTAAACAAAAATTGAATGAGAAGAATGTGACCATGATTGAACTGCCAATTAATCTTGAGAAAATTCTTCCATCTGTTCAAAGTCCACCAAAATTGGAATTAAAGCAGTTACTAGCTCATTTGAAATATGCTTATTTGGGTGATGGAGAAAATCTCCCAATAAATATTTCAGCAAATTTTCTGTCGAGCAAGAAGAAGCTCCAGTCAGTGTACTCAAAAAGTATAAAACTATAATTGGATGGACAATAGCTGATATCAAAGAAATTAGTCCCTCTATTTGTATGCATTGTATTTTACTAGAGGATGGTTCCAAACCATCAAGGGAGCCACAACGACGCTTAAACCCTCCAATGATGGAAGTTGTCAAGAATGAAATTTTAAAACTTCTTAATGCTAGTGTCATCTATCCAATTACTGTCTCTAATTGGGTCAGTCCTATCCATTTTGTACCAAAGAAAACCACAATTTCTTGAAAGTCCCTCATGTAATTTATTGCGCGTCAAGGATGCTTGACGAGGCCCAATGTAATTATACAACAACTGAAAGAGAGTTAGATGCAATCATTTTTGCCTTAGAAAAATTTAGATCATATTTATTGGGCACAAAAGTGATTGTTTTCTTAGATCACGCTGCATTGAAATATTTACTCAAGAAAAAGGAGTCGAAATCGAGACTTTCGCGTTGGGTTTTCCTTTTACAAGAGTCTGATATTAAGATCCGAAAGGTGCTGAAAATTATGTGGCAGAATATTTGAGCCCCATAATGAATGTTAGAGATATTTTACCAATTTTAGAAATGTTCCTAGATCAGTATTTATACTCAATTTATGGTTTTCATCCTTGATATGCTGATTTAGTGAATTATTTGGTGACCAAGAAATTGTCTATGGACATTTCTAGACACCATAAAAATAAAACCAAGAGTTATACCAAATATTATGTCTGGAAAAATCCATATTTGCTTAAATTTTTGTCAGATGATGTGACTAGACGATGTGTGCCTGATAATGAAATTCCATCAATTCTAGAGTATTGCCATGCTTATGAAGTTGGTGGGCATTTTGGAGTAAGACGAACTACACACAATATCTTATAATGTGGATTTTTCTGGCCTACTTTGAATAAAGATGCCTATGATTTTGTGCAAAGACGTGATAGATGCCAAAGAACGGGGAATATTTCAAAAAGAGACCAAATGTCATTAAAATCTATACACGTGTGTGAAATTTTTTATGTTTGGGGTATAGATTTTATGGGGCCCTTTTCTAACTCGTTTGGTAATTTTTACATCTTGTTAACAGTTGATTATGTCTCAAAATGGGTGGAGGCTACAACAACTAAGACGGATGATGCTAAGTTGGTAGTCGGATTTATTAAAAATCAGATTTTTATTAGATTTGGCGTCCCTAGAGGTATTATTAGTGATAGGGGTACCCATTTTTGCAATCGGGTAGTCGAAGCTATGTTAAAGAAATATCATGTCAATGATAGCATCTCCATTGCATATCATCCTCAGATAAGGGGTCAGGCCGAGGTATCAAATCGAAAAATTAAATCGATTCTTGAAAAAACGGTGAATCCCATTAGAAAGGATTGGAGTTTAAGACTTGATGATGCCCTATGGGCACATAGAACGTCGTATAAAACACCCATAGGTTGTTTTATGTTGTTTTTTCCACTTTTCATTCGTTTTCGTGTGTTTTGAAATGAATGGAGTTGTTCTTATGGTGTTTTTAGCCTTTTCAAGTGTTTTTGAGTGTTTTAAGCTCATTTCAATGCTCTTTTCACAATTTTCCAGTTATTTGAGGTTGTTTTATGATGTTTTTAGACTTTTCATGTATTTTTGAGTGTTTTAAGGTCATTTAAAGCCTATTTTCATTGTTTCTTTTGTTTTCAAGTTATTTGAGGTTGTTTTGTGGTGTTTTTAACCTTTTCATGTGTTTTTGAGTATTTTGAGCTTATTTCAAGGTTTTTTTCATTGTTTCTTGGGTTTTCAAGTTATTTGAGGTTGTTTTATGTTGTTTTTACCACTTTTAATTCGTTTTTGTGCGTTTTGAAGTGAATGGAGTTGTTCTTGTTGTGTTTTTCTCCTTTTCAAGTGTTTTAGTGTGTTTTGAACTCATTTGAAGCATGGTTTGATAGATTCTTGCGTTTTAAAGTTATTTGAGGCTATTCTATGGTATTTTTGGCCTTTTCTCATGTTTTGGAGTTTACTAAAGTCATTTCAAGGCTCGTTTCATAGTTTCTTGCATTTTCAAGTTATTTGAGGTTGTTTTGTAGTGCTTTTAGCCCTTTCATATGGTTTTGAGTGATTTCAGGTCATTTCTAGGCTCTTTTGATAGATTCTTGGTGTTTTAGAGTGTTTTTGCCACTTTTCATTCGTTTTGGTGTATTTTTAAGAGATTTGAGTTGTTTTTATGGTGTGTTTAGCCTTTTTAAATGTTTTTGAGCGTTTTAAGCTCATTTCAATGCTTTTTTCACAATTTTCAAGTTGTGTTTTTGTAGTTTCTTGCATTTTCAAGTTATTTGAGGTTTTTTGTGTGGTGGTTTTAGCCTTTTCATATGGTTTTGAGTGATTCAAGGTCATTTCAAGGCTCTTCTAATAGATTCTTGGATATTCAAGTTATTTGAGGCTGTTTTAGAGTGTTTTTAGCACTTTCCATTCGTTTTTGTGCATTTTGAAGAGATTTGAGTTGTTTTTATGGTGTGTTTAGCCTTTTGATGTGTTTTTGAGTGTTTCAAGCTCGTTTCAAGGGTGTTTTCATAGTTTCTTGTGTTTTCAAGTTATTTGAGTTGTTTTTATGGTGTTTTTAGCCTTTTCAAGTGTTTTTTGGTGTTTTCAACTCATTTCCATCCTCTTTTCATAGTTATCAAGTTATTTGAGGTTGTTTTATGGTGTTTTTAGCATTTTCTTGTGTTTTTTACCGTTTTAAGGTCATTTAAAGGATGTTTCCATTGTTTCATGTGTTGTCATGTTATTTGAGGTTGTTTTTTGGCGTTTTTAACCCTTTCATGTGCTTTTAGCCTTTTCATATGGTTTTGAGTGATTTAAGGTCATTTCAAGGCTCTTTTGATAGATTCTTGGATATTCAATGTATTTGAGGTTGTTTTAGAGTGTTTTTAGCACTTTTCATTCATTTTTGTGCATTTTGGATATTCAAGGTCATTTCGTTGTTTCTTGCATTTTTCAAGATATTTGAGGATGTTTTGTTGTGTTTCTAAACCTTTCATGTGGTTTTAAGTGTTTTAAGGTTTTTTCAAGTTTGTTTTTATAGATTCTTGCGTTTTCAATTTAGTTGATGCTCTTTTAGGGTGCTTTTACTACTCTTCATATGGTTTTGTGTATGTTGAAGAGATATGAGTTGTTTTTATGGTCTTTTAATCCTTTACATGTGTTTTTGAGTGTTTTAAAGTAATTTCAAGGCTTTTTCCATAGTTTCTTGCATTTTCAAGTTATTAGAGGTTGTTTTATTGTGTTTTTATCCTTTTCATGTGGTTTGAGTGTTTTAAGCTCATTTCAAGGCTCTTTTAGTAGTTTCCATTTTCAAGTTATTTGAGGTGTTTTGTGGTGCTTTGAGGATGTTTTGTGGTGTTTTTAGCCCTTTTTGTGGTTTTGAGTGTTTTAAGGTCATTTCAAGTTTGTTTTGATAGATTCTTACATTTTCAATTTAGTTGATGGTCTTTTAGGGTGCTTTTAATACTTTTCATATGTTTTTGTGTATATTGAAGAGATTTAAGTTTTTTTATGGTCTTTTTATCCTTTACATGTGTTTTTGAGTGTTTTAAAGTCATTTAAAGGCTTTTTTCACAGTTTCTTGCATTTCCAAGTTATTTGAGGTTATTTTATAATGTTTTTACCCTTGTCATGTGGTTTTGAGTGTTTTATGCTCATTTCGTGGCTCTTTTCGTTGTTTCTTGCATTTTCATGTTTTTTGAGAATGTTTTGTGGTGTTTTCAGCCCTTTCATGTGGTTTTGAGTGTTTTAAGGTCATTTCAAGTTTTCTTTGATAGATTCTTGCGTTTTGAATTTCATTGATATTCTTTTAGGGTGCTTTTGCCACTTTTCATACGTTTTTGTGTATGTTGAAGATATTTGAGTTGTTTTTATGCCGTTTTAATGCTTTACATGTGTTTTTGAGTGTTTTAAAGTCAATTTAAGGCTTTTTTCATAGTTACTTGAATTTTTATTTGAGGTTGTTTGGTTGTGTTTTTGAACTTTTAATGTGTTTTTGAGTGTTTTCAGCTCGTTTCAATTGTCTTTCACGATTTTCAAGTTATTTGAGGTTGTTTTATGGTGTTTTTAGCATTTTCATGTGTTTTTGAGTGTTTTAAGGTCATTTAAAGGATCCTTTCGTTATTTCTTGTGTTTTCAAGTTGATTGAGGTTGTTTTGCGGTGTTTTTAGCCCTTTGATGTGTTTTTGAGTGTTTTGAGGTCATTTCAAGGCCCTTTTTGTTGTGTTTTCAAGATATTTGAGGTTGTTTTATGGTGTTTTCACTACTTTACAGTCGATTTTTGTGCGTTTTGAAGTGAATGGAGTTTTCTTCTGGTGTTTCTAGCCTTTTTCAAGTGTTTTACAGTGTTTTAAGCTCATTTAAAGGCTCTTTCTATAGATTCATGGGTTATCAAGTTGTTTGAGGATATTTCAAGCAGTTTTTGTCCTTTTCATGTGTTTTGGAGTTTTTTAAAGCCATTTCAAGGCTCTTTTCGTTGTTTCTTGCATTTTCAAGTTATTTGAGGATGTTTTGTCGTGTTTTTAGCCCTCTCATGTGATTTTGAGTGTTTTAAGGTCATTTCAAGTTTGTTTTGATAGATTCTTGATTTTTCAATTTAGTTGATGTTCTTTTAGGGTGCTTTTACTACTTTTCATACGTTTTTGTGTATGTTGAATAGATTGGAATTGTTTTTATGGTGTTTTAATCCTTTACACGTGTTTTTGAGTGTTTTAAGCTCATTTCAAGGGTTTTTTCATAGTTTCTAGCATTTACAAGTTATTTGAGGTTGTTTTTTTTAATGTTCTTACACTTTTCGTGTGGTTTTTTAAGTTGTTTAAGCTCATTTCGAGGCTCTTTTCGTTGTTTCTTGTGTTTTCAAGTTATTTGAGGTTGTTTTGCGGTGCGTTTAGCGTTTTCATATGGTTTTGAGTGATTTAAGGTCATTTCAAGGCTCTTTTTATAGATTCTTGGGTTTTCAAGTTATTTTAAGCTGTTTTATATCGTTTTTACTGCTCTTCATTCGTTTTTGTGCATTTCGAACATATTTGAGTTGTTTTTCTCTATCAAAACAATTTGAACATATTTGAGTTGTTTTCAACCCTTTCTAGTGTTTTTGAGTGTTTTTGAGTGTTTTAGCCCTTTCTAGCCTTGAAATGATCTTAAAATTTCGTTGTTTCTTGCATTTTCAAGTTATTTGAGCATGTTTTGTCGTGTTTTTAGCCCTTTCATGTGGTTTTGAGTGTTTTAAGGTCATCTCAAGTTTGTTTTGACAGATTCTTGCATTTTCAATTTCGTTGATGTTCTTTTAGGGTGCTTTTGCTGCTTTTCATACGTTTTTGTGTATGTTGAATAGATTGGAGTTGTTTTTATGGTGTTTTATTCCTTTACATGTGTTTCTGCGTGTTTTAAAGTCATTTCAAGGCTTTTTTCATAGTTTCTTGCATTTACAGATTATTTGAGGTTGTTTTGTTATGTTTTTACACTTTTTGTGTTGTTTTTGGAGTGTTTTTTGCTTTTTTCGAGGCTCTTTTCATTGTTTCCTGTGTTTTCAAGTTATTTGAGGTTGTTTTGTGGTGCTTTTAGCCTTTTCATATGGTTTTGAGTGATTTAAGGTGATTTCAATGCTGCTTTGATAAATTCTTGGATTTTCATGTTATTTGAGGCTGTTTTATAGTGTTTTTACCACTCTTCAATCGTTTTTGTGCATTTTGAACATATTCGAGTTTTTTTATCGTGTTTTTGAACTTTTCAAGTGTTTTTGAGTGTTTTAACCTCATTTCAATGGTCTTTTCACATATTCTTGCGCTTTCAAGTTCTTTTAGTTGTTTTTATGATGTTTTTAGCCTCTTCAAGTGTTTTACAGTGTTTTCACCTCATTTGAAGACTCTTTTGATAGATTCTTGCGTATCCAAGTTATTTGGGGATATTTCATGGTGTTTTTTCCCTTTACATGTGTTTTCGAGATTTTTAATGTCATTTGACGGCTCTTTTCATTGTTTCTTGCATTTTTCAAGTTATTTGAGGATGTGTTGTGGTGTTTTTAGTCTTTTCATATGTTTTTGGGTGTTTAAAGGTCATTTCAAGTTTGTTTTGATAGATTCTTGTGTTTTGAATTTAGTTGATGTTCTTTTTGGGTGCTTTTGCCACTTTTCATAAGTTTTTGTGTACATTGAAGAGATTTGAGTTGTTTTTATGGTGTTTTAATCCTTTACATGTGATTTTGAGTGTTTTTAAGTCATTTCATGGCTTTTTTCATAGTTTCTTGAATTTTCTAGTTATTTGAGATTGTTTTGTTATGTCTTTGCACTTTTCAAGTGCAATTGAGTATTTTTCAGTTCATTTCAATGCGTTTTTCACTATTTTCAAGTTATTTGAGGTTGTTTTATTCTGTTTTTAGCCTTTTCATGTGTTTTTGAGTGTTTTAAGGTCATTTAAAGGCTATTTTCATTGTTTCTTGTGTTTTCAAGTTACATGAGGTTGTTCGTGGTGTTTTTAGCCCTTTCATGTGTTTTTTAGTGTTTTGCGTTCACTTCAAGGCTCTTTCGTTGTTTCTTGTGTTTTCATGTTATTTGAGGTTGTTTTATGATTTTTTTTCCACTTTTCATTCGTTTTTGTTCGTTTTGAAGTGAATGGAGTTGTTCTTATGGTGTTTGTAGCCTTTTTGAATTATTTTTTTTTTGTGTGTTTTAAGCTCATTTCAACGCTCTTTTCAAAATTTTCGCATTATTTGAGGTTGTTTTATGGTGATTTTAGCCTTTTCTTGTGTTTTTGAGTGTTTTGGCCTTTTCTTGTGTTTTCAAGTTATATGAGGTGGTTTTGTGGTGTTTTTAGCCCTTTCATGTGTTTTTGAATGTTTTGAGGTCATTTCAAGGCTCTTTTCGTTGGTCTTTTTCATTCGTTTTGAAGTGAATCTATCAAAAGAATGGAGTTGGGCTTTTTAACTTTTTGAAGTGAATGGAGTTGTTCTTATGGTGTTTTTAGCCATTTCAAGTGTTTTAGATTGTTTAAGCTCATTTGAAGGTTCTTTTAATAGATTCTTGTGTTTTTAAGTTATTTGAGGATATTTCATGGTGTTTTTTGCCTTTTCATGTGTTTTGGAGTTTTTAAAAGTCATTTCAGGGCACTTTTCGTTGTTTCTTGCATTTTTAAGTTTTTTGAGGATGTTTTGTGGTGTTTTTAGCCCTTTCATGTAGTTTTGAGTGTTTTAAGGTCATTCTAAGTTTGTTTTGATAGATTCTTGCGTTTTGAATTTAGTTGATGTTCTTTTAGGGTGCTTTTGCCACTTTTCATAAGTTTTTGTGTACGTTGAAGAGATTTGAGTTATTTTTATGGTGTTTTAATACTTTACATGAGATTTTGAGTGTTTTAAAGTCATTTCCAGGCTTTTTTCATAGTTTCTTGAATTTTCAACTTATTTGAGATTGTTTTGTTGTGTCTTTGCACTTTTCAAGTTATTTGAGGTATTTTTTGAGGTTATTTGAGGTATTGTTTTGTTGTGTCTTTGCACTTTTCAGGTTATTTGAGGTATTTTTGTTGTGTTTTTAGCCCTTTCATGTGTTTTTGAGTGTTTTGAGGTCATTTCAAGGCTGTTTTCGTTGTTTGTTGAGTTTTCAAGTTATTTGAGGTTGTTTTATGGTGTTTTTACCACTTTTCATTCGTTTTTGTGTGTTTTGAAGTGAATGGAGTTTTCTTATGGTGTTTTTAGCCTTTTTCAAGTGTTTTAAGCTCATTTGAAGGCTCTTCTGATAGATTCTTGTGTTTTTAAGTTGTTTGAGGATATTTCATCGCAGTTTTGGCCTTTTCATGTTTTCTGGAGTTCTTTAAAGTCATTTCTAGGCTCTTTTCATTGTTTCTTACATTTTCAAGTTATTTGAGGATGTTTTGTGGCATTTTTTTAGTGTTTTAAGGCCGTTTTAAGTTTGTTTTGTTAAATTCTTGCGTTTTCAATTGAGTTAACGTTCTTTTAGGGTGGTTTTACTACTTTTCACACGTTCTTGTGTATATTGAAGAGATTTGAGTTGTTTTATGGTGTTTTAATCCTTTACATGTGTTTTTGAGTGTTTTAAAGTCATTTCAAGGCTTTTTTCATAGTTTCTTGCATTTTCAAGTTATTTGAGGTTGTTTTATTATGTTTTTACCCTTCCCATGTGGTTTTGAGTGTGTTAAGCTCATTTCAAGGCTCTTTTCGTAGTTTTTTGCCTTTTCAAGTTATTGGAGGTTTTTTTTTGTACTTTTAACCTTTTCGTATGGTTTTGAGTGATTTAAGGTCATTTCAAGTCTCTTTTCATAGGTTCTTGGATTTTCAAGTTATTTGAGGGTGTTTTATAGTGTTTTTACCACTTTTCAATCGTTTTTGAGCATTTTGAAGAGATTTGAGTTGTTTTTATGGTGTTTTTAGCCTTTTGATGTGTTTTAAACTCATATCAAGGGTTTTTTCATAGTTTCTTCTGTTTTCAGATTATTTGAGTTGTTTTTTTGGTGTTCTTGAGTGTTTCAAGCTCATACTAAGGGTTTTGAGTGTTATAAGCTCATACCAAGTGTTTTTGAGTGTTTTAAGCTCATTTCTATACTCTTTTCATAATTTTCAAGTTATTTGAGGTTGTTGTATGGTGTTTTTGGCCCTTTCATGTGGTTTTGAGTGTTTTATGGTCATTTAAAGGCTGTTTCTTGTGTTTTCAATTTATTTGAGGTTCTGTTTGGGGTGTTTATAGCCCTTTGATGTGTTTTGAGCTCATTTCAAGGCCCTTTTCGTTGTTTCTTGAGTTTTCAAGTTATTTGAGGTTGTTTTAATGTGTTTTTTTCACTTTTCATTCGTTTTTGTGCGTTTTGAAGTGAATGGAGTTGCTCTTATTGTGTTTTTAGCCTTTTCAAGTGTTTTTGTGTGTTTTAAGCTCATTTCATTGCTCTTTTCACAATTTTCAAGTTATTTGAGTTTGGTTTACAGTGTTTTTATCCTTTTCATGTGTTTTTCTGTGTTTTAAGGTCATTTAAAGGCTGTTTTTGTTGTTTCTTGTGTTTTCAAGTTATTTGAGGTTGTTTTGTGGTGTTTTTAGCACTTTCATGTGTTTATGAGTGTTTTGAGGTCATTTGAAGGCTCTTTTCGTTGTTTCTTGAGTTTTCAAGTTATTTAAGGTTGTTTTATTGTGTTTTAACGACTTTTCAATTGTTTTTGTGCGTTTTGAAGTGAATGGAGTTGTTCTTATGGTGTTTTTAGCCTTTTTCTAGTGTTTTAGAGTGTTTCATGCTCATTTTAGGGCTCTCTTGATAGATTCTTGCGTCTTCAAGTTATTTGAGGATATTTCACGGCGTTTTTGGCCTTTTCATGTGTTGTGGAGTTTTTTAGAGTCATTTCAATACTCTTTTCATTGTTTCTTGTGTTTTCAAGTTATTTGAGGTTATTTTGTGGTGTTTTTAGCCTTTTCATATGGTTTTGGTTGATTTAAGGTCATTTCAACGCTACTTTGATAGATTCTTGGATTTTCAAGTTATTTGAGGCTGTTTTATAGTGTTTTTACCACCTTTCATTTGTTTTTGTGGATTTTGAAGAGATTTGAGTTGTTTTTAATGTGGTTTTAGCCATTTCAAGTGTTTTTTTAGTGTTTTAAGCTCATTTCAAGGGTCTTTTCATTGTTTCGTCTGTTTTCAAGTTATTTTACTTGTTTTTATGGTTTTTTTAGCTTTTTCAAGTGTTTTTGAGTGTTTTCAGCTAATTTCAATGCTCTTTTCACAATTCTCAAGTTATTTGAGGTTGTTTCATGGTCTTTTTAGCCTTTCCATGTGTTTTGAGAGTTTTAAGGTCATTTAAAGGCTGTTTTCGTTGTTTCTTGTGTTTTCAAGTTGCTTGAGGTTGTCTTACGGTGTTTTTACCTGTTTTCATTCGTTCTTGTGCGTTTTGAAGTGAATGGAGTTGTTCTTATGGTGTTTTTACCCTTTTCAAGTGTTTTAGTGTGTTTAATGCTCATTTGAAGGCTCTATTGATAGATTCTTGCGTTTTCAAGTTATTTGAGGATATTTCATGGAGTTTTTGGCCTTTTCATGTGTTTTGGAATTTTTTTTAAAGTCATTTCAAGGCTTTTTTCGTTGTTTCTTTCATTCTCAAGTTATTTGAGAATGTTTTGTGGCGTTTTTAGCCCTTTCATGCGGTTTTAATTGTTTTACGGTCATTTCAAGTTTGTTTTAATAGATTCTTGCGTTTTCAATTTGGTTGATGTTCTTTTAGGGTGCTTTTACTACTTTTTATACGTTTTTGTGTATGTTGAAGAGATTTGAGTTGTTGTTATGGTGTTTTGATCCTTTACGTGTGTTTTTGAGTGTTTTTAAGTCATTTCAAGGCAATTTTTTCATAGTTTCTTGCATTTTCAAGTTATTTGAGATTATTTTGTTGTGTTTTTACCTTTTCCATGTGGTTTTGACTGTTTTAAGCTCATTTCAAGGCTCTTTTTGTAGTTTCTTGCATTTTCAAGTTATTTTAGGTTGTTTTGGGGTGCTTTTAGCCTTTTCATATGGTATTGAGTGATTTAAGGTTATTTCAAGGCTCTTTTGAAAGATTCTTGGATTTTCAAGTTATTTGAGGCTGTTTTATAGTGTTTTTCCCACTCTTCATTCGTTTTTGTTCATTTTGAAGAGATTTGAGTTGTTTTTATTGTGTTTTTTAGATTTTGAACTGTTTTTTTAGTGTTTTAAGCTCATTTCATAGTTCGAACTGTTTTTTAGTGTTTTAAGAGACTTTTCATAGTCTCTTGTGTTTTCAAGTTATTTAAGTTGTTTTTATGGTGGATTTTAGCCTTTTCAAGTGTTTTTGAGTGTTTTCAACTCATTTCAATGCTCTTTTCACAATTCTCGAGTTATTTGAGGTTGTTTTATGGTGTTTTTTGCCTTTTCATGTGTTTTTGAGTGTTTTAAGGTCATTTAAAAGCCGTTTTCGTTGTTTCTTGTGTTTTCAAGTTACTTGAGGTTTTTTTGTAGTGTTTTGAGCCGTTTCATGTGTTTTTGAGTGTTTTGAGCACATTTCAAGGCTCTTTTCGTTGTTTCTTGAGTTTTCAAGTTATTTGAGGTTGCTTTATGGTGTTTTTTCCACTTTTCAGTCGTTTTTTTTATGTTTTGAAGTGAAAGGAGTTCTTCTTATGGTGTTTTTAGCCTTTTCAAGTGTTTTTGATTGTTTTAAGCTCATTTGAATGCTTTTTTCACAATTTTCGAGTTAATTGAGGTTGTTTTATGGTGTTTTTAGCTTTTTCATGTGTTTTTGAGTGTTTTAAAGTCATTTAAAGGCTGTTTTCGTTGTTTGTTGTGTTTTCAAGTTATTTGAGGTTGTTTTATGGTGTTTTTACCACTTTTCATTCGTTTTTGTGCATTTTGAACTGAATGGAGTTTTCTTATGGTGTTTTTAGCCTTTTTGTTTTAGAGTGTTTTAAGCTCATTTGAAGGCTCTTTTGATAGATTCTTATATTTTTAAGTTATTTGAAGATATTTCATGGCGTTTTTGGCCTTTTCATGTGTTTTGTAGTTCTTTAAAGTCATTTCAATGCTCTTTTCATTGTTTCTTGCATTTTCAAGTTATTTGAGGATGTTTTGTGGCTTTTTTAACACTTTCATGTGGGTTTGAGTGTTTTAAGGCCGTTTCAAATTTGTTTTGATAGATTCTTGCATTTTCAATTTAGTTGACGTTCTTTTAGGATGCTTTTTCTACTTTTCATACGTTCTTGTGTATGTTGAAGAGATTTCAGTTGTTTATATGGTGTTTAATCCTTTACATGTGTTTTTGATTGTTTTAAAGTTATTCAAGGCATTTTTCATAGTTTGTTGCATTTTCAAGTTATTTGAGGTTGTTTTGTTGTGTTTTCACCCTTTTCATGTGGTTTTCAGTGTTTTAAGCACATTTCAAGGCTATTTTCGTAGTTTCTTGCATTTTCAAGTTATTGGAGGTTGTTTTGTGGTGCTTTTAGCCTTTTCATATGGTTGTGTGTGCTTTCAGGTCATTTCAAGGCTCCTTTGATAGATTCTTGGATTTTTCAAGTTATTTGAGGCTGTTTTATAGTGTTTTTAATCACTTTTCATTCGTTTTTGTGCATTTTGAAGAGATTTGAGTTGTTTTTATGTTGTTTTTAGCCTTTTGGTGTGTTTTTGAATGTTTTAATCTCATTTCAAGGGTTTTTTCATAGTTTCTTGTGTTTTCAAGTTATTTGAGTTGTTTTTATGGTGTTTTCAGCCTTCTCAAGTGTTTTTGAGTGTTTTAAGCTCATTTCAATGCTCTTTTCACAATTTTCGAGTTATTTGAGGTTGTTTTATGT
>JAOVYX010012351.1:0-32738 GCA_035668315.1 Drosera spatulata
GAAATGCAAGTGTGCTTAAACCTCCACGAGGAGATAGCTCAAGCACAATTGACTGATGCTGCGTTTCAAAAGCTGAGAGAAGAAGCTCAAAAGGGAACAGCAGCGGGGTTTGTGATTCATGAAGATGGATGACTGTGATTCCATATTCGAATTTGTGTACCCAATGATGAGTTGCTAAAAACTAAGATTCTAAAGGAGGCTCACCAAAGTCTTTATTCCGTTCATCCAGGGGGTACTATGATGTACCAGGATCTGCGGAAGTATTATTGGTGGAGCAATATGAAACGGGAGATTGTTGACTTTGTCAGCAAATGTCTGGTCTGCCAGCAAGTGAAGATTGAACATAAACGATCGGGTGGATTACTTCAACCGCTGGAGATACCGATATGGAAGTGGGATGCGATATCCATGGATTTCGTGGTTGGTCTTCCTAGCACGGTTGGAGGGCTGAACTCCATCTGGATAATCGTGGATGGCTTGACAAAGTCCGCACATTTTCTACCAGTCAAGAACACATGGAGTGCTGAACGATTGGCTCAGAAGTATATAACGACCATTGTGCGACTTCATGAAGTTCCTAGCACAATAGTGTCTGATAGGGACACGAGATTTCAATCTTGGTTCTGGCAGAGTCTACAAGAAGCTCTTGGTACGCAGTTGAACTTCAGTACTGTTTTTCACCCAACAATTGATGGTCAAACGGAACGTACAATACAGACTCTAGAAGATATGTTGCAAGCGTGTGCTCTCGATTTTCAAGGCTCTTGGGATCATCATTTGTCGTTGGTCGAGTTTACATACAACAATAGCTACCATTTCAGTATCGGTATGGCGCCATTTGAAGCATTATACGGCCAAAGTATAGAACACCGGTGTAATGGAATGACATTCAAGATGTAGTTTAACTAGGACCAGAAATGGTTCAAAAACTACCTGACAAAGTGAAGCTGATTCAAGGAAGGATGAAAGCGGCTCAAGATTGACAGAACAACTACGCCGATGTAAGGCGCAGACCTTTGGAATTTGAGGTCGGTGATCATGTTTTTGTGAAATATCACCAACCAAAGGTATTATGCGTTTCAACAGGAAGGGAAAGCTCAGTCCTCGGTACATTGGGCCATTTGAAATTCTTGAAAGGTTTGGTGCAGTAGCGTATCAGTTAGCTTTGCCAGCTGATTTGTCTACTGTGCATAATGCGCTTCATGTGTCGATGCTTCGCAAGTATGTACCGGACCAGACCCATATCATCCAGTATGATCCCGTGTAACTGACTGAAAGGATGACATACGAGGAACGTCCTCAAAAAATTCTTGATTGTCGTTTCAAGGTATTGAAGAATAAAACAATAGCACTAGTGGAAGTGTTTTGGACAAATCATTTGACTTCATAGGCAATGAGAATCCGTTACCACCATTGAGAGAAGGTAATCCTCTTGATTAGAGATTTTATGAAAATTTATACACTCTATAATAAATCATGATATTAATATATGTTGAATCCTCATATGCCTAATTTCTATGAAAGTTAATAAATCATGATTCGGAGTTGAGAATCTTAAATTATAAATCAAAATGTGCGGATATATTAATTTGTAAAAAACTGTTTATTGAGATGAATTTGTTGCTTTTTATAAAATTATATAGGAGGTTTTAAAAGACAAGCCTTATATCAATGAAAAGGTATGGAAGTATAGTTTTCAAAACAGTTTACCAATAATTATTTGAAGTTGTATGTAGAGAGTTATGAGCTAATTAATGAAGTAAGATTAAATTGTCCAAACTAACAAAAAATATAAATTTGAACTAATTAACTGCTATTTTTGATAAGGTTTTATGAGGGAAACTTTATGTCAACTGGAAACATCATGAAGTCTAGTTTTGTTGAATTTTACGGAATAACTTTTAGAGTTATATACAATAAGTTATAGATTTAAATAAGATGAAAGGTCAAGATGGATAAAATCTAGGATACTCGTTCCAAAGGCCGGAAAGCTCACTCCAAAGGCAGGAACGTTCATTCCAGAGGCCGGGACACCCATTCCAGACACCGAGATACCCGTTCCAGAGGTCGGGATGTCATCTTAGAACCTTCTGGAACGAGAATGATCGTTTTGACCCCAAAACAACTCCAAACACTGATAAATAGCACTAATGGTTTTGCATGAAATACGAATAAACTTCTTTAACACCGTAACACGAACAAACAAATGCACTAATATGTGAATCATATCATGTTATAGGACCTGGAGATTCCATCCGTTGAGACGTAAAGAACAAACTAAGCGTGCGTGTGAGAAAGTTACAATAAGAAGATAACGTTTAGATTCCTGGTTTGGATGACGATACATGTTAATATACTTGTTGTATATTAACGCGTGATGGGTAGTTTTGTCCTGTGCGATGTGTTATGCTGTGCTGTGTTATGTTTGCATTTTCGTGTTATTGTATGATTGTATGGTAGCACTTGTAACTTATCGCAGTTCATGATAACCTAACCCTGATAGTCCAAATGCTAGGGTTTGGATAGGTTTCTCTCCATTAACCCCGTACATTATATGAATGTGATAAAGACAAGTGCTAGGTTTACAGGGTTTGGCACACGATAATGAATAAAATGGTAGGGTTAATACATGTTAATCCTATAAATGATGTCATGTTAAAGATGAACATGCAAAATAGGAATGAATTCATGAGATGTGAGATTAACCTCCGAATTTGTTAATTCTACTGAGTTATTACACGGTGGCTTGGTGAAAATGTCATGTTAAATTGTACAGGGATGAGTAATTGTGACTAATCATCTAATACGCGTAGACAAACCTGTGAGGTTGTCAGGTTGTGGGGTATCTCGTTGTAGGAGACCCTTGGACGTCGTTACAGGTTGATCCCCTGTTTCGAGTGACCCCGGACTTTAAGCTTCTAGAAGAAGTTATGGATTTACATGTTTAACCAAGGTCACAGTGTTAACAATAGGATATATGTGGTCTGTCATGTATGTTAATTGTATGACCGATTTTGTGGTGATTTCAGAACAGATTGCTTCCCCTGAAGAGGGGACCAGCACGTTACTGAGCTCGTATAGCTCACGACGTTTCTTTTCTCTTGTTTCTTTATTTTTTTCTTACTTTTCAGGTGCAAGAAATGAGGAGGAATATTGATTAAGATCTAATTTATAATGTAATATTGATATTTTGGACTTAATTTTTCAGTTTCTGTTGTCAAATGTGTAATAAATAAGTACACTCGTGGACTTAGATTCCTGATGCCTAAAGTGTATAACTATTTAAATTTCATTCTGTGCTAAGTTAAGTTGAATTTTCTGGCTAAGGTTTGTGAGACCCTAACGACAGTAATGCCACGAGGGTTTTCAGAAAATGACTTGAAAATCTGGGCGTTATAGAAGTGTAAGTGGGATTTAGAAAAAAGAATGAGAAATGAAGAGGAAAGAAATGATGAGTTAGTTTAATTATATAAATATAAATTTATTATCAAATAAGAAAAGAATAAAAATGTTATAATTAAATTGAGACTGAACAAAATGAAAGTGTTATAATATGTTATCTCATGATATGTCACTAATAGTTTTAATGGTTATTTCACCCAATATATTTAAGGATCATCAATAATTAGGAAAAAGGAAAATAAAAACTTGTCATATTACCTCTTTTATAGTTCATAGAAATTACCAAACCTTTTATATAAATCATGACAAAAAGATATGTGCATAAAAGTTTTTATCATTAATGTTATTTATCGCAAAAAAATAAGAATGATTGAAAATATATTATTACAAATACCAAGAACTTTTGCCAAAAAAGGAAAAAATAACCAATAGATACCAACCCACTTATTTTTTCCAACCAAATATCCTACTAATATTTTTTTCTTAAAAAATAAGATCGAGCTATTCTGATTCAAGTCTCCTCTTCCTTTTTTTACATTAAAATATCTTGCTTTCTTATTTTGTGGATACAATTAGATTTTTCCCATATTTTGATATGCTGAAGATTTCTTATTTTGATTCTACATGTCCGACGTCTATTGTTCTTCCCACCATAAAAAATAGTATGTCTCACGGCTCCATGTTCGAGCGATTTTTTCTAATATTCATCATATTTATTGTGGGCGTGGTCCTCGTCTTTAGTTCGTTATCGCCCTCGTCTTTAATTCGTTGTCATCAGCGGTGGCGGTTCATCGTCTGGTTGTCGTCGTTGTCAGTTCGTTCTTGTCTTTAGTTCGTTATTGCCGTTGACAGTTCGTTCTCGTCGTTAGTTCGTCGTCGTCGTTGTTAATTCGTCGTCGTCGTCAGTTCATCGTTCTCGTCGTCGTCGGTCGGTCGTCGGTTCGTCGTCGTCAAATTTGAAAATAATTGATTTTATGGAATTGAATTTTGGATTGAATATGTATATCTGGAGTATCGACCTTCTAATTGATTATGGGCTACCTAATGAGAATGAAATAATATTAGGATAGTTTTATGTAATTCAAATTGCATAGGGATACCCATCAAAAATTCTCCCTTATCAAAATTCATGTAAATTTAACACACACATAAATTATCGTACTGAATCAAAATAAAAATATTTCGATTAATATGAAACAGAGGGAATAACTGGTGAAAAAAACTAAAACGAAAAAAGCGGGCAGCAAAAAGGATAGCTTGTTGCCTGCTGTCCCCTCACATCATCATTTTACAAGATAAAATGATATTTTCAAGAAAAAAATCATGAACATTTATCATTTATTTATTGTTTGTTATTATCTTGTGGTTTTATATCATAAATAAACAACTTTATTTCATCAAGTAGTAAAACAAAAACAGAAGACACAAGTGATATCAAACCGATTCTTAACAATCAAAAAGTTTGTATGTTTGTCCCACGTAAGTTGCTATGTTTGTACACGTGATACAAAAAGTTTTTTGTGTTAAGAATCATCCACAGTGCGATCAACGTCGTTCTACGTTGATGATATTTTGAATTGTGTTTTTTAACCCTGAACCGTATGCATACTGTTGTTGTATCATAATACGAATAACAAAACTTATCAAAATACATATTAAATAATATAATTACTGATAAATGTTATAATATATTTGAAACGAAGAAAGCACAGCAACATGATACTAATCAAGCTTGAACTCGTGTTGAGAAGACGCGTATCGTATGGAAGTGTGCACCTTAATGCAATTGTCAAACTTTTGGGTCGAGTTGTTTGCTTTGGATTAGAGATTAGCTCAACAATTTGAAACTGTTACAGATAAATGCATAGGCTACAAACTTTAAGTCCCAACTTTAAAAATATTATCCACAATGCAAAGTTGAAGAGCATCATACCAATAAAGCCATCACCTCACGTTCTAAGTGTTTGAGGTCAAGCCCAATGATTAAATTATTTGATTATCACTTCACTAGAAGGAAAAGTACTTTAATTTTACAAAGTTTAGGTGGATCTCATCTAACAAAAGGCGCAAACAACTTTTACAAGTGATAGTACAAACACATATACTATTGGTTCATAACGTCATATTTATCTTTTCGATTGCCTTGCATCCTTAGACCAATGGCTAATTGGCTCGTTCAAACCAACAATCGTAAAACATTCAAACGATCTCGGTCATATTATACTTCTGACGAACGGATTAAAACTTCTTATTCGTATCATAGGTTCGATAAAAAAAGGTTTATTATAAACGATCAATCTCGATGTACAAAGGGCCACGTTGGTTATTGGATAGACCGTGCTGTTTCTTGCATTGACGATACACAACCCATAGACTAGTTTAAGAAATAGGGATCATAATTTTGTAATTGTTTCGTGCCAATTTGAACCAAAAAAAACAGGGTTCTTTTTAAAGATTTCGTGGTCCATATTGGACCTTGTTTTGCTACTTGTATTATATGTATAGGTCTATTTCATTAAGTTACCAAGTGCAAAATGCAATTGTACAGTCCCGTGGAAAAAGTATACATCATGTTCTAGACCACAAAAAAGGGAGAAGAAGCTAGCTAGCTAACAAGCTAGACATATGAGGTTCTTGGTGATGTTCATAAGTTATTTATATGTTTATTGAATTCATTTTGTGACAATAGTTAGTCAAAGATATAAGGGTGAGGCTGAAATGGATGTTAAGAACAGCTAGCATGGTAAAAAGTTCCATAATAGGACTATATATATTCAAGTTGAAAACTGGTGAGTTATCCTTGTACATGTAATATATGTGAACCAAACCTTATGAGGAGAATATTAGCAATACTGTTTTTCGATCAATCGCTCGATAATTAACTGTTTGTGTCATTGAACCAATCCTATATCCTTTGAATTCGTCAATCATTAGCAGAACTTCTCCAAGTGTAAATAAAAAATGTCGTTTGCACTTCTAGTAGTAATTAACTGTGTCCTATCTTTGATAAGTCGATTTTGTTTTTACTTAACCAATTAAGTTGCCTTATGAAGAAACTAAACAAAACTATTGGAAAATTCCAGAGAATGATATACTAATTCAATGATCGATAGGGATTAGCCTCCCATTAAGCCCTATATGTGGCGCCTGTCCCTCTTCCTAGATCAGATTTTCCAGTGATCACTTTTCCTTTCGAGATTCTGATATGCTATTATCAGTAAGAAAGAACTGAGATCGGCAATGCTGTAACATACAACAAAGCACGGCTTATATATCCCCCATGTGAAACAAGAGTAATTGAAAAAATGATAAAATGAAGAAGAACGAGAAAGATAAACGTAAGTACAAAAGGACAATCATCTTGACTTTGCATAATATTTGCAAATATTTCCCTTATCCTATGCTAGGCTGGGGATGGATTAATGCACAAAATGACCACTCCTGTCATGACTTTAGGTTGTAATAGAACAACTTCCTTACATATTTACTTAGAACACTTGCATCAGAATATCTAAATTTTCTCTCTGTTTTTTATTTTTTATTATACATAATGATCTAGTAAATTGATCTGTAAAATTAAAAAATACTATAATACTATAATAATTTTATCAAACACATTCCAACATACTTTTTTAATATGTTTTGAATATTTTATTATATCATTATTTTATTTTATTTTACTTTTGCAAAATATCCATTTTATATAATCCAATGCAAGTGCTCTTAGTAATGTGTGTATTGATCGAATTATCAACTTAGATTGTGATATGGTATGACGGAGTACCATTGGCAGCTTCATTCTCCAACCTTATAGTAGTAGGGACCAGGGAGTACTCCCTCTGCGCGGAATTAAAAATAACGTTATAATATTATTATATTTTTTTAATATGTATTTATAGCAGTTTTATTATTTATCTTAATAATATAAAAAAATCACATAATTGATCCATAGTTGAAGTATATAACTTAAATTATCAATAATATTTCACGATAATTTTGAGTAAAATCATATTTGATCGTCCCACGGACGACTTACAACATGAACAACTTTTTTATTTATATATGTCAATGTTGCAATTAATTCCAGATGGAGGGAGGATAATATTTGATCAAATTAAACTCAAACTTAAGGTCAAGAAAAATTACCTCGTTGATAAATTATCCTTTCTTTTATCAATAAGATCAGAGTTTTTCTCCCTCCCTCCCATATATTTTGCAACATGCACTTTATATACATAAGTTTAGATCTATCTTATTCCCTTTCAACTCTAATTGTGAACCACAGAATATTTTGTTATCATCTTTAAGTATCGATAGTAAATTTATTTAGCGATTGAACTTAAAATCCGTCGCTGAATTAACGATCGGAACTGTCACAAAATGTATTTAGCGACCGAATAGGTTGTTGAGTTTTAATTATACCTAGCAACAGCTCTGCTTTCTCTCTCACTTCGTCTTTTCTTCCCTTCGCGATTTCTCCCCAAAATTGCGACAACCCCCACCCACCCTTCCACCATTGACCCTTACACACGCTCCCGACCACCCACCAGTCACCACCCTACTCCTCATCACCTTACACCAACCGTCACCACCCTATGACCACTGATCTTTCAAATCACCTGTTTTCTCCCCAATCCTGTCACCGTTGTGATTTTTTACGAGGAGCTCCGATGAGGTCGACGGAGAAGGCGAACTCAGGCGAACGTCGACAAGAGAGAAGGAGCATACCCCGTAGCCACCCCATGCGGGCATCGAAAAATCAAACCCTAATTTTCAAGCATATTTTTTTAACCTAATTAATCTTTAAATTGATTTAAATCTTGCTTAAATAAACCTAATATTTGCTTTGATTATTTCGTGTTTGTTGATGAATTTGCATTGGTTATGGTCGATTTGATGAATTTGACTGTTGTGGGTGATTGTTTGAGGATGGTGAGGTTGATGGAGATTGATGGTTTGGAACGATTGTTTGAGAATGGTGAGGATGACAATTGTTTAGATGGTGGTTTGAAATGAATTAATTTATAAATTGGTTTAGGGTTTGAAAAATTAATGGCATAAAAAACTAGAGCCCGCATTAATTATGATGATTTAGGGTTTGAAACTTATTTAGTTAAAAATAATAAAATTTGTTAGTTAAAAAAATTAGTTTGATAGGTTGTATTTATAGTTAGTTGTAAAAAATTTTGTCTAGTTCAACATATTTGATAGCTAATTGAAAAAAAAATATTTAAGTTATTTTAATTTGAGAAAAAAATATGAATAGCTAATTGTTGGTTTTAGAGGTGTGAATTTTGGATATATGAAATCAAAATTTTCTCACATAAAGTTAAAACTTTGATAGCTAAATATGACCTTATTTATGGACAGAGTGATGAATTCGGATTTATCATGGATAATGATAGATCTTGGATGTATGAACAGGTAGTCGATGAGTTTTTTTAGTGAGAAATATGCTCGAAATGTTGACAAATTCATAAACTTTGATGTTCAACCCAACCGTTCGACTATTCGGGATAATTGAAGTGTCCATCTATGAAGTGTTGGATTAGAGACTATCAGTTGGTTGATGCCGTGAGGACGCACTTATATACGTTCGGTTTTTTGCCTGAATATTGGAGCTGAAATTTTCACGGTGAGGTTGAAGCGGATGAGTCATCGAGAATGCTAGGGGTTAATCCCTATGAGAACATGATGACAGATGGTTTTGGGGCTGCTAACTTCGAGAGTATGATAAGGAATAGGAATGATGTCGATAACAATCCGCCGTCTGCTTCCAGAGAGTTCTTTGACATGTTGAATGCAGCACGTGAGACATTGTATCCTAGTTGCAAACTCTCTCAACTAGAGACCACGTATAGGTTGTGGAACATCAAATGTGAGTACAACATATCTCACAGAGCGACAGATGCCATTGCAACTCTATTGAAGGATATCTGCCCAGAAGATAACGTGATGACGAATACGTTGTACTCGACTACTAAGCTTATGAGGGACATTCGTCTTTCTGTTCAGAAAATAGATGTTTGTCCCTATGGTTGCATGTTGTTCTGGAATGGGGATGACAGCTTGGAGTCATGTTCCGTTTGTGGGGCATCTCGATACAAGGAAAAGTAAAGAGGCAAGAAACGGATTGTCTTGAAAGTATTGAGATATTTTTCGATAACTTCGAAGGTGCAAAGGTTGTATGCAACTAAGAACAGTGCCGAGGCGAAATCTTGACACTCCACCAAGGACAGCGTTGAAGATAAGATATCACATCCATCATACAGTGAGGCTTGGAAGGTTCTGGATAGAGAGTTCCCTTGATTCTCTACAAAATCGAGAAATATTCGCTTGGGATTATGCATGGATCAATTTGCTCCTTTTGATAATTTGGATCCGAGTACTCATGTTGGCCTGTGATATCGACGTCATATAATCTTCCTCCTGACTTGTGCCTGAAGAATGAGTTCATGATACTCTCCATGATAATTCCTGGGCCTAAAAGTCCAAAAGGAAATCTAGATGTATACTTGCAGCCTTTGATTGATGAGTTGACGCATTAGATGAGTTTATATCGCCCTTTCCACATATATTATCTAGACATTTATTTCGTTCATACTGTAATACCCAGAAAATTTCATATTAAATATATCTAGTATATTAATAAATGAACGGATAAATATAACGTTAAACGAAACGTTATATATTAGCGTAAGAATAAAAATAACGAGCACGTAACGTTGTAATATAACGTTACAAATGTGCACATAATATAACAAATACTTATCATTAAACATAACGTCATAACAATATAAGATACGTATTTAATAAACGTACGTGATAAATATAATAAACATATAACGTTATAGCGATATAATAAACGTATTTGGGATAATAAACTACGGTTTCGAAAACATTCGAAATTCTTGACAAAACAAACGTCATTAAGATAGAAATAATTTTATCTAATTACAGGTATATTTTTTGATAATATAATGTAACGAAATATGGATAAAAATAGACTGCCAATAATAAAACAAGGGAGCGAATTCGAATAATTTACAAACACACAAACCCATCGCCATCCCTGCAAAACACAAACAGCACGAATTCGACGTCGCATTCCTTCCATCCGCGCGCACGCAAAGGCCACCTTCGCCCACCATGGATTCCGCTCCATCATCTCTGCCTGTGCCTTTCACCTGATCACAATCTCCTCACCACCATCACACTCATTCGCCTCCCTCTCCTTGCGCATCACAATCCTTCACCCTTCACTTGCAAACACACACAGCCTGACACACTCCTCTTCTTCCCTACGCCTTCATTCTTTTTTCATCAAATCACCACAGCTGCAGCCATGCCATCAGCCACCATCGAGCTAAGGCGAGCACGACGACATTTCAAGTGTGACTGCAGCAGCAGTGAGGACAGGAAGGAGGAGGATGAAGTTCACAGTGAGAAAAACGAGCATTTGAGGTAACCTAATCCCAATCCCGTATTGATGTTTGCTTGAATGATTGCTTGATGACAACGGCTTGAAAACTTATGGGATCTTATGGTGTATATTGGGTCTGACCGGTTTGGTTTGATTGGTTTTGATTATGATTGTTGGGGTGGTAATCCGACCATAGCTTAATCGAGTAAATTGGTGAGAATGCGAAGATATGGATAATGGGATTATTTGAGATTATCGGGGGATGATGTATGAGAAGATTCGGATAATAGTATGTAATCGGTAAGCCATAAATTTTTTGTGTATATACACTCATGAGCTTGCGACTGATTGCAAGCTATAACACACCCAAAATAAGGAGTTGAGGTGCCAGGTTTTTATGAAACAAGAAATATTCACTCTAAGAGTCATACTTCAAGTTATTGTGGTCATTGCAAGTCTCATGTATCAGGTCTGTTTAGCTGCTTATGCTTTCATGCTTTAGAATCAACTAATACTAATACTTAAAAGTTGTGTGGTTGATGTTCAGGCTGAACACTAAACTATCTAACACACTTGAGCTATGTACCTAGGAAAATGATAACTGTAACCTAATCCCTGATATTGGCTTGTTATGAGGGTCTCTCCTTGTGCGATCGTCGCCACTGTCCTGGTGAAGATCAATGATGCGTTTCGTGTTGATTTATGAAGTGTGATTCATGTGCATGCTATGTTTTTCCATGGGCATATATTTGTGTGACGATGGAAGCGTATGGTGTGAAGTACGTGTATATTAGGGTATATATGTATGATAGTGTTATGTACGTATATGTGTGCGTCTTAAGCGGATGGAGGCATATAGGGTATACGAGCTACGGCTTCCTGCTTTCTGCTTTCTGCTTTCTGCTTCCTGCTTCCTGTTTCTTGCCTTCCTGCTCTCCTACGTGCACCATTGTTCTCCTGTGGTACGCATAGCTGCTACCTTAGGTACACAAGAGTGTCGATTCATGACATGTTAAGGCAATATAGTTAAGGGAAGGTGAGTGCGATGGTGTTGGTGTTAAGATTTTGGCGAGTATGACTTTAGCGTGTACAAGAGCTATATGTGAAAATATCGACGAGGCGTAGGATAAAGCGTGATGATTATATCGATATGTGCACATGTGTTCCATGTGATGTGAACTAATGAAAAAAAAAAAGAACAAACTAATACATATTGTGTCCTTGAACCGTGAAGGTCGACCTTGACGTCCCTCTTTTAAATCGTTGGTCTTTTTCCTAAAACTATTAAGAAGATCAAACTGGGTGTTCCTTCTTAGATTCATTGCGATCGTTCATTGTCTCTTAAATTAAGCCTAGGTGGCTGTGAAATTATTTACTTCTTGTGTCATCGTCACGAGTGAACTGAACTAGTTGGCGAGCGTTGCCATCCTCTTAGTATGCATGCAGCGGATTCGACGTCGTATATGGCGGGGCCACTGGTACTCTGTAGGAAGACCTAAATCTACCCCAATGAGAGGCAAATAGAGCCCGTTGGAAGCGCATTTTATCCACTAAAGTGTAAGGCGGCGTACAATCGGTGCAAGTACGTATTAAATCGACGGATTCATATAACTCGGCTGACGATTGACGAGTCTTGTAATCCGAGTCTGTTGAAAACTCTCGAGTCATGGACCCATAATAACAACAATGAACATAAGAGACGTGAAACCATACTCACATATAATATGACATACCTATTTTCTATAAAAGTATAAATGTTTCACTACTACTCTTCGATTCGCCATAGTCGGGGGAGTACCCTACAAATGTGAGACATATACCCTAGGTTACTGAGTTTCGTACTCACGGATCATGTATTCCATTTGCAGGTAAGTTACCAGATGATCGGTGAATACTGTAGTTACCCTATGTATTTTAGGGATATTGTAATAAAACTATGATTATTTTGGATATGTAATATATATGATGTACTAGTCATGTCACAAACTGCGTAATTTAATGGCTTCTGTCCTATGATTATAAACTGAATCCGTAACAGCTAAATAGCATGAATTAAAGCATCACAGGTAGTTTTACTTGACTCTCTATATCTCTAAACCCGTTTGGTTTTATTTAGCCTTGTCATGAACCGAGTTCGTGACGGCATACCGTCACGTGTCACATGACGTGGATCTCGGGACGTTACGCATACTTTATATTTTTGTGTGTTTTAGGTTTGATCATCATAATCTTGTGTCCAGCTGCTCCGTCTCCTTTAAGAGTTGTAATCAGGGGTATCGGACATGTTGGAGGGAGGTGCCTTTGTGGACAAGGGACAGAATGTAGGGGGTTTTTAAAGTAAGTATACCATCTCTTTCAATTTTTTATAAATCGATTTTGATTTCGTGTTTTATTTTTTTATTGAATAAATGTCTATTCTTTTGTAATGTGTGTGTAAGATCTTTATTTGTGGAGGTCCGAGCTGACGGAGCGTGTCAGGATAGAGTGGGAGGCGACGATGAAGAAGAGAGCGAAAGATATCCTGTAAAAGACATGTCAGACCGTTCGGAAAGGAGGCGTCCTTCCTTGGGTTAACGAGAATTCGCTTAGTGGGTTGAACACCAAGTGGAACTCTAAGACGTTCAAAGATCAATCGAAACAGGCGAAGGAATACAAGAAAAATAGGGAGACAAAACACACACAAGGAAATGTGTCTACGGATCATGTGACCAAGAAGCTGGTACGTTGTTTTTTCTTTATAAAAAAACCATATTTTTGTATTGTGACTTTTGTCTATTTTTTTGTTGTCTAATTTGTTTGGTAAAAATAAAATCCTTACCTAGGGTGAGACGCTGAAGAGGTGCTCGATGAGGGAGAGGTGTTCAAATACACTCACAAAAAGAAAGACGTTGTGTCAGTATCGGGTGAGGAGGTTGAGCTTTATGATGACACGGCTAAGGGAGTGCCGGTAAACGAGTCTTTTTTGTTTTATTTATATTTTACCATTTATATCTATATGTAAATATTATTATATAATTGTTTTTATTAATTCTTTTCATTTTTTTGTTGATTATAATATATACAGGCGGAGTATAGAGCTCGTCATGCTGTGGTGGTGGATGAGTTTTTTACGACGCAGATGCCCAGGACTCAACTCACGCCGAAGCAGGAGCCCACCTTTACGAGCCAGACGTACCTCGACGCAATCGGATGTAAGAAGGGGTACGTCCATGGTTTTGGATGGACCTCCTCGGTATATTATCCCAAGAAGGTGCGATCCTCGACGAGTAGAGTATCAGCATTCGTTGGCCGCTCCGAAATGCTTTCGTTGAAGGAGCAGGTGGCAACTCTGAAGCCCAAGATAAAGAGGATAACCCAGATGATTTCTCAGTACGGGAGAGGACCTTTGATCCCCGTGCGGACGATTCTCCTTATCCACCGCCACCTCCGCCTCTCCATCCTCCAAAGCAGATCCATGCTTTCTAGGCTTATGTAGATGTGTATGATTTCTCTACTTTGATGTAGTTTTCTGATCGTTTTTGATTTCATACACGATTCTTGTATTATAGCGAGTATTTGATATCATTTTGTATTTTTTTCATGTTGGTTTTGTGTATTTTGATGTGTTGGTGTTGGACTATGGATGTGAGAGGTTGGATAGATGGGTTTGGACGTAGTTTGGGTCAAATTTTATATCACGTCGAGAATTTTAGCAAATCATGATTTAGATACCTAGAATAAGGTCTTTTGCGAACGATTCGATCGCTAATTAGCTACTGAAATGATCGTTAATCTCACTGGAAAAATCACTCTTCGCGACTGTTTTCTTTTCAGTCGCTAAGTTGCGATCGTTTTAGTTGCTTATTTATTTAGCGACCACGTTTAGCGATCGAAAATCGGTCACCAACAACATTTAGCGACCGGAGTCACTGTTTAACGATCGATTTTTTCGATCATAAATAATTTTTTTTCCAGTGTTCTCTCTCCACCTATTTTAATTACTAGCCACACAATACTATCTAAATATGAAAATATTGCAAAAATTTCGGGGCCCCACACTTAAAAAAAGGTTAATTTACGACGAAAAGATTTAGCGACACAAAAAATCCGTCGCAAAATCAAAATAATTAAATTCGAACTGCATTATACTTATGTTTGCGACAGAATCTATCGCAGAGTTCATAAACTATGTGACGGCATCCGTCGCCTAAAATGCATTTATTTTCATTTATTTAATTGGTATTAAGAAATTAATTGAATAACTATTTTCGACGGAATCCGTCCTAGAATAAATTAATATTAAAAAATAATATTTTACGACGGAAAAAGTCAATCCGTCGCATACAATTTGAATTGACGATGGAATAATTCCGTCGCAAAATGATGTAGTTTTTTGTAGTGTCAAAATGATAAAACGATGCAAAATCTATGGGACGGAGGGAATACATATTTTGAGAATATCAAAACCAGTACTTCCCATCTATATATATATATATAAAATTAATTTAGT
Organism: Drosera spatulata; assembly: GCA_035668315.1. NCBI lineage: Eukaryota > Viridiplantae > Streptophyta > Magnoliopsida > Caryophyllales > Droseraceae > Drosera > Drosera spatulata. The sequence continues at coordinate 15,315 of JAOVYX010012351.1, forward strand.
ATTTCTTGGTATCAAATAAATCAAAATTTGATTAGTCCTATATTAATTACAATATTACATATTTATGGTTATATTTAACCTAATTAATTTACAATAACTATTCATTTTTTCTTTCATTTGTTCATCTATTTAATTTTACAATGACACTTTATTTTCTCTGTATATGTTTCATAGATGCACATATATATAAAAAATTCCAACTCATCATTTATCCCATTTATCATTTTAATCATGTGTTAGTACACGAAGTAAGGTAATTCTACGATGGAACTACTTCATTTTAAGAGTAAGTGAAATTCAAACATTTGATCTTTTTTTGTTGTATCAGTAACAAAGAATTTTTTCTATAAATATACATAAAGCAAGGTTTGTATGTCTAAATACCAAAATTTTGGTTTGTTTTGTTACCAAGTTAATAGCACGTCATAATAATGATGAAAGATTTAATCTATTTTATTATAATAACATTTTATTTTATTTTTTATTTTTTTGCCTAATGCTACATTAATGTGACACGTGTTAAGAGGGAAAAACAACAACAACAACAACAACAACAATAGCAATAATCCATGATTTAGCTCATCGTAACTTGAATGAGTTAGTATAGAAACTAAGATAATCTTATGATAGAACTATTTCGTTCAAAAATTAAGTGAAATTCATTTGAAAAGTCTTTCTCTTTTTTCTAACATTGAAATATTTTGATTAATTATCATATTCTTGTTTTACCTTTTTTTTATCGAAAAAAAAGAAGGAATACTGATTATTTAAGTTTGAAAAAGATAAAAATTATTTACAATAATATTGAGGATTATTTGATGATATGTGTTCTTATTTTACTATAATAAATGAATAACTATATATACTATATTCAATATAAAATTATCCTCTTTTTATAATTGAAAAGATTATAAAATTAAAAAATTATATAAAATTACTTTTAAAAGATAAAAAATAATATTTATATTTTTTATCAAAAAGTCAGATTAAAGACGTGTGATATAAATATGGACGTTAAGGGGGCAGCAGCATCAACTGGCTGCTGCTGCTGCCCTTTTTTCCCGTATTACTAATATTTTGTGAGATGGGTTAGGTAGATGACAACTTTACTTTAAAAAGAATAGCAATACATAAATGCCGTAGTTTACTATTTGTTCGATTCGATTGTCAAAAGTAGGAGTACATCATTTCCATTATCGATCACCTAATCATGCCACGACTACTAGAACAATGAATTAGTCCACCATAATCAGTACACTTATTAGTAGTTAATTATCCAAGTTTATCATAGTGATTACAATCTTATCCTATAAAGGTTCTGATAGACTATTGTTTACAACAGATTGTCATTATTTGGACGTCTATGACTAATCAGTTGGACCTCAAATCTAAGTTTGTTCACGTCTCATTGTTCATCATAGTTATCAGACTCAAACCGGCCCAACAGTTAGGGCTGGTTGAACTGGAACCAATGGCCTAACCTGCTCGGATAAAGCGAAAACCCAAGAAGGTTAGTATGACAATATCACTTCCATATATCTATATAGAAAGAGAGAGTGGAAAAAAAAAAAAATTTTGGAAGAATTTAATCATCCATTACAACCTCAACAATAAGCCTCAACGGCTCAGCTGCATCAGATTGTCCTAAGGATAATATGACAATCGATGCGCCTTTCTCACAGCAGCAAAAGGAAAGAAGAATCTCCATTATGAGTTCCCACGCTAACAAAAATGGTCAGTCTATTACGTATAACCCGTGCCGGCGTGCACTAATGCAATACATATGCAACAGGGAGATTTCTGATCTCATTCCGCCGCATCTTTGGAAAAAATAAGAAACCCAGACTTCTGTTGGCCTCGGTGCAAGATTAGCCCCCAACCTTTCATCGTTGTATAATAACTTTCTCCATTTGATGGCTGCATTGTTAATTTGTTAGGCTTGATCGATGAGCCTCCTCTCACGTCAACCTTAGTGACGCACCAAAATTGAAGGTCATCAAATTCTCAGTTACGGATCAACAGATTCCATCAAAGAGCAAGCAACCGCTTGCGCCCAGTGCCTCAATTTGGTCTTCACCTGTTGAGGATTATCTCCTGCAATGCAAACACATTATTTTTTTCTTGAAATTATGCTAGAATGTACTAATAAGAAAACATTGTACCGTCTAGAACGCGACATTATCAATACCATAAACCAACCAGCATAAAACCCTCTTTGATATTTAGGCCATCTAGCTCAAAAAAAATTACCTGGACTGCAAATCATCCAAGGATCATCAGTACTCTTTCTAAAACAATCAAACGACGCCGTCCTCATCCCCATCCCTGGCATCGAAAACTCGCTATTTGGCGAAACCTGTCTATTAACAGCAAAATACAAATCCAATGCAGGCAATGTATTACACAACTTCTCCCCTACTCCCTCCGCGGCCTCCTTGAACCCGAACCCGAGCTCAATGCTCCCCTTGAGCTCCTTCATGTCCCCGTCCGTCACATTCCCCCTCTCCTGCAGCTGCTGCTTCAGCGTCTGCCTCCTTCGCCTCTCCCACGCCCTGTCTCTTGCCGTCTCACACATCGAAAACTGCTTCGTCAGCTTCCTTTTCGTCGGCATTGTGTGCACCAGCTTCTGTAGCTCATCGTTCTCATACGTCTCTAGGGACGAGGATGACCTATTGTGCAGAAGGGGCGGTGATGGGGTTGATCTGGACGTGGAAGGCGAAGGTGGTGTCGAGGACGAGGAAGGCGGACGTGGTGGTGGAATCAAGGGTGTGATCATTGTGTTCTTGTACGCCTCTCGCTTCATCCTAGGACAATCCATGATGTTTGCTAGCTCAAATTTTAGTTGATTATGTAACGTTACTATATTGTTTTATAACTGAAACGAATTGTAACATGACAATCACGCACAATAACGTCAAAACAGAAAGAGAACTTGTTCATGAAAAGTAATGATGATGTTGGTGGTGTGATTTGGTGATGGCTGTGGGCAGCGGGTGGAAGGTTGCTGCCCAGGCCGAGGAGAATATGAAATAAGAGGCTCTGTTGGGTTTGATTCAAATGTTCTGTTTCGATGTTATGGGTGATGAATCGAGACATCAAAGAGGTGTTTTTGTTATATATGAGTGTGAGATTGGAAATGGAAGGATGAAAGGGTAAGAGGAAGAGGGTGTCGCGGGCAGCCATTGATGAAGGTACGTAGTTTTTGATGTGTATTTTGAGGTTTCTGTGTTCCTGGTTTTGATGGCATGCTTGATAGGTTATTTTGAGGAGGTTCTGATAACAGGAGAATTGGGTTGAGGATTTGAGAATTAGAGTTCCTTAATTTGAACTTGACATGAATTATTTAGGCTAAGGTCAAAGACTGTTTAGCAGCCTGATTTCATGGTGTTTATGTTCGAAGGACCAAAGGCTATGTTAGAGTTGGAATCCTAATAATCATACATTAATAGAGATCATCGCGATATATCATACAATGTATGTGCGTTACAAATTCAAAGTAAGAAATTCGGTGCAAGGGCATTTATGACTTTGCCAGCCATATGGATTTTTTGAGGCTTTGATACGGTTTGCTCATGTCATCGTATGCTTAATGAGGGTTTGGGAAAACTTTAGCGAGATTGTCCCAAGTGTTATCTCTGATCAATAGAGGAATAATCATTTATGATCTATAACTAGTTTGTTGTTGTTCAATATGTCTGTCTAGATGTAGAATGTACACATATCCAAATTTGTTGTTTTAAATAATGTGGGATACAATTGGAATATGGAAAATATTATGGTTATTAGTCGTTTTATCTTGAGAGAAATTTTATTTTATGATGGACAAATAAATAAAGAGTTCATATCTATATTCAAGTTTTACCCTAAGATATGATTTGATTAAAATATATAGATAGAACATTAAAAAAAAAATACAAAATCTTGGACACATGATTTTGCGTTATTCGATGGATCGTATATATGGGATCGTATATATGGTCCTAATTTTTTGAAATGAATAATGTAGTTATTCGATATGATAGTGTATACATGTAATCAATAAACTTTTTATTCCAAAACATATCTATTGGATATAGAAATTTGTACAGTTTCATAAATGTTTTTTATCAAAAAAGAAAAAAAAAACACTATTATGATGATTTTGTTTTGCTGATAAGAGATATTAGGATGACACTAAACCTAACTTGGCCATCAAACTACTCATGGTATTAAATCATAGATGTTAAATTAGTATTAAACAAAGCAATACTCCCTCCGTCCCGGTTAATTGTCCTTCATATCAAAACAAAAGCGATCCCGACATAGTACCTACAGTCCCAATAACAGAAGCGATCATCTGAGGAAAAGACGACATTGTTGGTACAAAGAAGACTATCGATCGCAAGCCATAGAGGCTGAAGAATACTTCGAGTGTTGAGTCCATGCGAAGGGAGTAAACACTACTTATAGAGAATAAGCACGACTCTTCTACTGTGTTATCAATAGTTGGTGGCTCAAAGATTTGGTGAATTGAACCAGCTCTTCGGAAATAGAAGTAGTCATCTTGTGAAGTGGAGCAACAATGATGATCATACATGCACCGGCAATCGAATGGTTCATTGCTCACAAATTTTTTTCTGGGAAAAAAGGGATGTTCTAGAGAATGATGTTGAATTTATATACTCCCAGCAAAAATTGGTTTGGAACTATGACTAATGCTGCCTATTTTTAAACTGAGAAACACTTTTGATAATCGCGTTACAACAATAATGTGTTTTCATCTAAATCTAGCTTTTGACCTCATGTGTTTTGACAACATTTTGACAAAATATCATCCCAGTTTGCTCAAGGGTCTAGGCAGTTTAATCGCTACAAGGTAAATTGTTCGACGCTGGTGACAAACAACATGATAACCCAAACAAGAATCAAGGCATCACTTCTGCAACTAGCTCATAAAATGGTTACACCTCTTAATCATGAACTAATACTACCAAGGACTGAATGAAGATCATCACAGGATGCTAATCCACCTGAATCATCACACGACTTTAATCTTCCTCTAGGTTGATTGAGTCCTTGAACTTCCCATAGAGTATTTTCTTCAGCTCCGCCATTTGTGCAAGAACCGATTCTTTCTCCTCTTCGAGTTTCTCTAGGTTCTTGCTGGTTACCTCTTTCATACTTTCTAACCGAGACTCCACCTCTTCCTTGGACACATGAGCAAACACCTCTCCTATCTGAAACCGGATTGTTTCCTCATCCGTCAAGATAAGCTCGTTCTCAGCATCCTCCAGATTCTCGCTTGTTTCCTGGAGAAACGAGGCAAAATTACACAAAAATATTCAGGTCTCCTTGAGAGAAGATCATCAAGTCTTCCTTGTCGACTCAACTAGATGAACGGATGAGTTGTGCAAGAAAGAAATAACTTGATAAGGAGACGGTCCCAATGAATGTTGCCCCGTACATGAGACTCCCGCATAAGGCACCGACCGGAAAGAGGATGAGTGCCGGACGCAAAAACTGGGCGAAACCCATGTATGAAGCTGGGGTATGCACACTAGCGGGGTAATGAGGGGTTTTAAGTTAATAAGATAAAATGAACACATGCAGCGCAAAACACAGAGGTTATATGAGCTTGTAGCAGAGACCTTAAGGCGCCAAGGGAAACTTGACCATACGTCCGGCGGACAGATTACGTCCGAGCATCATTTAGGAAGCTTAATGACTGAAATGACAAGTCATTCAACTCGACTAGTTGCTGAAGCAAACTTAGATGTTGGGTAATAGTTATCAACATAAACAAGATGAGCATAGCCCAATTCCATATTCGGAAACTTTCACAAAATTAAATCAATTGTCTAACCAAATCATCCGACATATTACTTCACAAGGGAAGAGCCGATGCATTGCACAGGATCACATCAAATAATGCATTCTCCACCTCATAACATTTGTATCGTTTTCTCATAACAAGGGAAGAGCCCGCGAGTATAATATATTTTTTCAAAAAAAAAAAAGGATTCGGAAAATACAACTTATTTTACAGCATTGTCACAATTTTTTTATTCCAATACCTATTTTTCCAGCCTCAACACTATAAAAAGAGATAATTTGTGATATGATAGATAACCGCACTCCTCAATCCTTGTGCTGGGTTTAGGTTACAAAGATTTATGGGATTAAAGAAGTATAAAGTAGCGGTGCACGACACTAAAATGTAAGCCATGACGGTATATAATGATTTTATCATCGCAAAAGCAAACCTTCACGATCTAACGGAACTTTAACATTGCAAAATAATCTTAGTCGTATACAACAAATGATAAAGTAACAAATTCCAAAATTAAGCAGCAACCATAATTAACATATATGAAATGTTCATAATTCCAATACAAAATACACAGCGTGAGTACAATAGATGAAAAAATATCTAATCAATCCTAGAGCGATTAATACTTGTTCGATTTTTATTGTGACAATTGCTTTCGGGTGATTTATGAAAAGTTGTTATGATTATTAGTAGATAGTAAGAATGTTAAGGTATAAAAAATAAAAAATAGTGAGAGAGAATATAATACCGAATATGTACCGATATTGAGCAAGCTTTTTTTCAAATTAGTCAAACTAACATATTTTCAATTTTTATCTTTGCCTCAAAAATTGTATTGTTTTCTAGATGAAAAGTTTTTGAAATAATAAAATTATCAATAAAAAACAGGCCTTGATATTGCCAAGGCAAAATTTGATTCTACCAAGGCCACACACATACGTAAGAACTCTTTTTTTTTTTTTTTGGGTCAAAAATATCCCATACTCATGTGTTGTTTGGCAAAACCAAATTTTGTCTTGACAATATCAATCCTCTATAAAAATAAAATATATGTAATATTAGATCCAAACATAACAATAGTTTTATGACAATAAAAAGTGATACTCCTTCCGTTTCAAAATAAATAAAACATTGATCCTTTTTTTTTCCATAATTCCCCGCTCAATTTGAAGATTTCGTTCTCTATCTTAATGACACAATAAAATTACTGTCGTCTATGATCCAGGATTGAAATACAAACTTACATTATGATTAGTCTCTCACAATATTTTTTTTAAGGACAATATTACGATCATACAACAACGTGAGCCAAACTTTACATCGCAAACGTCCAATCTAAGTGTTTCATTTATATGGAGGAAGTCGGTCATAAGGATATCACTTAATCTTTTTGGAGATATAATTTTATAAGTACTCAATAGTGATCCCATTTTGTAGACCTTCCTTCGTAGGTTTTTAATACGTATTTATTTTCAGCATCTAATATGTAAATTAAAACTTTATCATTGATACTAATAAATTATGTTAAGCTCACCTCTTTCAAACTAGATTAACGGTTTAAGGGTGAAAAAGAGAAAAAGAAACATATAACGGGAGAGGATGTGAAATGGCTATATGGTAATGGGCCCATGGGAGTTGTGTCAATTAATTTTTGATTGTGGAAAACTTGTAATTTTGGGGGAAAATGAGGGAAAAAATCGGCATTGCACTATTCACTCATCTTTTGTTATAATAGTAGAGTATAAAATATCGAGAATTAGAAGAGCTTGTTACTTCCAACAGAAATCGTGCCTTACTGTTCTTATTTTAAATCAAAACTTAGTTCTTGTCCGCCAATGCAGCGATCGGGAAGAACAGGAAACACATGATCTAAAGCATACTCTGACCACATTCGTATTCCCAATCTGAACCAACTGAAGTCAGAAACTTAGATACGGCAAATAATGCAGTTTTAATGAAGGGCTCTAACTCTTCCACAAACTGGAAGATCAATGCATATTCATGTACGGTACTAAGTCATAAATCCATCATTTTCTGGAACCCATTGGGTCCTGGAAATTGTCACCAAAATTAAGAGATTTAAGAGATTTAAGAGATTGATATTCATCCCCACCATCAGAATATATAGAGACAGTGGAGGTGTTGAATCGTTTTTTGACAAGAGCTTTGAACGATTAAAGACTTTGAACACATCAGATTTGCGACGCATCGGATTAAGCCAAGTATATTTAGTAAAATGATCAACAAAGATGACATAGTTATTAAAATTGTCAACCGACACCACAGAGGCAGGTCCCCCAACATAAGTAAAGAGAATTTCAAGTGGTTTACTGCTTCTAAGTGTGAATTGTAAGAATCAAAATGAGCCACTATACATGAAGCTATAAGTCTATAAAGTTCCAAGATGTTAGGTGATATGCTTCAATTCATTGTAAGAGACCAACAGAACTCCTCGGACAAAATCAGTCCCGAGTCACATTCTCACGAGATAAAAATCAAATGAAAAACCACCCTCCAAGTTTCATGCCTCAACCATTGGAGAAAAGGGGGAGCAACTAGCTAAGCGGAATAAAATGTTCATCGAGTTAACTGGTAGACAAGAAGGTTCAATCCATCTCCATAGATTGTGAAATGAAGCAATAACCAAGAATCTAGCAAGAACAAGCAATACTGATTTCTGTCTATCTGACACATAGGATGGTCGCCCGCAATTCTGTCGTGCACACGACATAGCCATACCCACATCCATCCTCTTAACTACTCCTCACGATCCAACACAGATAAACATATCACCACTTCCTTATCCCACACACTCCCATTTCCCCAATCAACAAAATCCAACTTCCTACATGCCGCAATTCATCCATCCAAACACCAATCAAACTATACCGACAGAACCACAACCATATCCCAAAATCACAAACTTTCCACATACCCATCATCACATCACACATTAGGGTTTCCAATACAAGCACCAAAGAAGAATCGAAACCCAACCTTGGCGACTTTGATCTCATCCTCAAGTTCATGAAATCGGGTATTGAGCCTGCCGAATTTGTTTATATTCTGCTGATCTTCCCATGTCACCTCAGTCTCCGAACCTGAACCCTGAAACCAAAGAGACAGAAAAAAAATAAAAAAATTGAGATGGGTAGAATTGAGGATCGACCCATGTCGAGATTTGGGGTTTTGGGGTTGGTTTTTCGCATTACCTGTTGCATGATAGGATCTGAAGGCGTGCAAGATGCGTTTTTCCTTCGTTGATTGAAGTGAACAATTTGGGATTCTTCACGGGGTTTTGTTTGTCAGGGTTAGGCTTACTTCGTTTTGATTAGGGTTAGTGCAACCTACGGAGCATTAGAAAATACTTTTTCCGTATGCCTTTGAACGATTTGATTCGTAAGGGGTGGGTGGAATTTTATGAAATATTATTAGAAAAATAATATTTTATAATGATAATTAGATTTATTATAATAGAATAGTGATATATATTATATCAAATATGATTAATTTAATATTTTTTATATTAAATATTTTTCAAAATATAAAATATAACAAGTATTTTAGAATAATACGGATATAAAAATATTATACTCCCTTCGTTTCATGATCCAGATAAAAAAATATGAATAACTTTGTGCAATAATCACACTATGTATTATGCATTTCGATGTCTTACTTTGTATATGTAAATAATATGGTATGAATTTTATTTTCAGTCCAGAATTATAGTTTATATCTTATATTATTTTTTATATTTCACGATAAAATTTAAAAAAAAATATCGTTTGATCATTCTACGGATCATTCATAACGTCGCGAATTTTTTTTCTACATAACCCTCCGTTGTCTATATTATAAAACGGAGGAATATGTATTATGAAATAGGAAAAATAGTAATTCTCTATCTTGATCTTGTAAGTTGTAACACGGATACTGTAGCTGTTTACTCTATCAACACCCCTTTTGGATGAAACTAGAATCTTGATAGTGATTAATCATACCTTTTTGTTTGAAAATATACCTAACGAATTGCTCCAATATGACGATTTATATATATTAAATTTATATAAAATTTGATAAAAAAATATTTTTTTATGATACTTAAATTATAAATATATTATAATAAATAATTATTTTAATATTTTTTTAGTAAAAAAATTATTAAATATAATATATTATATATATTTTAAATAATCTAAATAAACAAATATTATTTATATTATAAAAAAAATAAAATATTTGGTAGTCTGAATCGACGCACACTTCTTGGCAACGCGAGACTGGTGAAGACACACTCTTTATAGTTCACACATGGCGAATACAACATTGAAAAAGCTCACATGCTGTGGCTGTTATTTCCACTTCAACTCGAAACAAATTTTGGACATACAATCTAGACATTACATGTACCACACCAAAAATTACAAGCACCTATCAAGCCTTCGTGCTTGATTCATCACCATCGAGCTTGTCTGATATCCATCAACCGCGCTTCACTGCACCAAATTCATCAACACATAGCGGAGCTGCTTCCGGAATACTAAATTAGAGGACTTCAGCTTCTGTTGTTGCTCCTCTCCACTGATCTTGGTGCTGCAATGACATGAAATATTATGAGTTAGAGATCAATGTGTTGAACTTCATATGCAAATAGCATCTTGTTCTTATTAGAATGGTCGCTTTATGTTTAGGCGAAGAAAAGATCATTAGAAATTAGGATAGGGTCTCACCTAGCCCAACAGCTTCAGATCCTTTCATGATTCGCATGCGCTTGCACGAGTCCACAAACATCCTGATGACCACAAATTAGAACGACAAATGAGTCATGTCTATTTTCAAGCTCCATTTGCAAGGCAAAATAACCACATAAATCATGATCGCAAAATTTTGACCATAAGATGATGAACTTACTCCCATGGAACATCTCCAACTAACATCCAATCTCCATCCTTGTCTTCATAAGTGGGCACATAATCTGATCCGCTTAAAAGATCAATCAACTTGCTCTCGTTTGAGAAACTTTTTGCTCCATCAGAACCGCAGCTTCCTGAAATTATTCATGGAGTTACGAGCTTAGATTCCAACATTTAACCTATATGACTAGGTATAAACCCAACAAACCAGCTACAAGGAAATTAAATTACCGATTGTGAAGGAACTGAACATTTTGCCCAATGCACCCGAGAGCTCCTGGTAGCTCTTGTACTGTTTCAGGTCCACCTTGCGAAGATATGGTGCCCCGTCCATGCTAACTTTTACAAAAGCCACACTGCTGCTGCTGCTGGCTGTCTTCTCTGCATCGTCGGAGCTGTTCTTCTGCACGGCCATGACATTCTTTCTGAATGATCGAACTGGTGGCCAACCCACAACTTGTGCTCTGCGATATTGAAAAGGAAAACCATGATTAGATTAATCGGAGAAATTCCTAGTGAAACTTACAGAAATCATTGTTCCGGCTGCCCAGCTGAACATGAACATCTGTTAAGATTCAACAGAGGAAATCACATCCAAACCAAGTCTACATAAAATACACATGTAAATCGGGTCTATTTTTAGCACAAAAACTTAAACTGATAGGTTATTTATTGTTCACGTATATGCTACTCTTTTTTTGTTTTCACATATATCCTCAACAATATTTAGAAAGGACAGTGAAGGAAAAGCAAGTCCACAGTGCACCCAAAATCGCATTTCTGTCAGGCTATAGACCAATTAACCATACATGTTACCCTTTATCTATCTCGTCCATGTTATAGTAAAGATCCAAACACACATGCTATCATCAGACAGCACGTCAAGGAACAAAAGCAGCCGTGTTGAGGTGGGGTTAGTAGGTGCGATGATAATCAATTAGACCACGAGATTAAAGTGAACAGAACACAATAATTCTACGCAAAGCAACACAATAAAGGACCATAATAATAGAGTGGGACAAGGGGAGCAAAATAAATCACATGATTGACTTCACAAGGGAACCATTTGGTTGGTACTGGAAAAAGATAGATTCCAAGCTTTGTCTTCATGAAAGCGTATCCAGGGGTAAAACAGTCAACAAACCCTAGGGTATCTGCAGGTTGGATTTAACTCGTGGTAACTTCACCTCGATGCAAATCTCAACCACAGGTTGACACTCAGCGACCTTAGATCCTAGATTTAACAACAAACGTTTCTAAAGGTCAAGCGGCGCACCACGGCAAAGTCGTTTACGCCCACCGTGGCAAAGCCGTTTCGATAATCCATGTGTTTATTTCCCACTGCTACCCAGCCTACTGGTCCCGTTTCAAAATATGCCACGGTCATTTTCCATAGTTGAACCACTTTTTCTCAAGGCTACACAAGTTGGAAAAGGACAGGAAAAAGAGGAGAATCCTTCAACAGATCTGCTTGTTCAAACAAAACAAGCAAGTGTCATCACAACCCCAACCTCCTCATGTCCACCCAAAAGGAAAGGTCCTGTTCATGTCATCATCATATTCACCTTTCAGTTCATGCGCATGTGGTATCCATCAATGTCAATACACTTTCGCTTTCTAACACACCCAGCTGATAACTTTTGACTGCATTGGCCTTTTTTATTGTCCTCTTTTGCTAAACAATTGATTGAGCATTCGTAATTAGCCAATAATGCACTAGTTGTAATGATTAACAGTAACATGAACGGCTATTCATCTGAATTATGAAACCCACAGAAACATGAACAGCAGAAGATAAAATATAACACAAACAAACTCTAAGCTGAGTTTAGTAACTCTCATATGTCGCATGATAGCATACCTATTCACAGTTTCCGCAAACCAGAGTTCTAAGTTCTTGATTATATAAACCGAAGGCACATGATGGGACAGAGCAACAAACAGGTTATGGAAGCAGCCTAACAAAAAATCTCTCGAGCATGCAATACCTATAATCGATTTCAGAGGATAAGTTTGATCTACTAACAGTTTTCCACATAAATTATACTCCTTCCCTTTGCACAAAGATTGATGTGAGTGTTGATTAATGATTAAAATGATCAATTTATCCTTCAAAATATACTCCAATTTATTCGACGCGTTCAATTTGTGAGATTTTAATGAAGAAAAAATATTTTTTTAATGATCATATTATGACAGATAAGATTGATTTATTATTTTTTATGTTAAAAAGTTATCGAAGTTGCATTTTTTTTGAGACTGAATAAATTAATATGATACGGAGAGATGAGAGGAAGAGGGAGAGAGGAGGAGTGATAATGAAATTGGATGAATTGATATAAAATAATAAATAATAACGATATTTTGATATTTTCATTCAGAAAATTCTTGTGCTACGACTTGATAGCTCCATTTGCTCAAGAACTTCAAAATCATGGAACAAGCACTAAGCAAACAGTATGACAGATAATTTCTAGATACGAACTATATTCTTCACATCTACTCACAAAACTCGAGCTCAAATACAGTCAGTTCCTTCCCATTAGATTTTAACATATCAAGCTACGAGTCAGGAGATTGGTTCCTGTAATTCTATCTATTCAACACTCTGACACAAATACTTACAATCTTCATGTCCATCAACAAATGCATCGCATTTCAATTACAGACAAATCACTCGATTCACATCTTCAATCAAAAGCAGAAAACAAGAAATACACATTTCAACATGAACCTCATCACTCATATCATCATCAAAACTTCCAAATCAGATTCGATTCAAGAGAATATAATAACAAAAAAAACATCACAAATCGAGAACAAAGAGATCAACTCACTTGGACGCAGGCGGCCTCGCCGGATCCGCACCAGAAACCTTCTCCTTCTCCTTCTCCTTCTCCTTCTCGTTCATCTCCTTCATCTTCCTCTCATTTCCGCTCTTCGCCGCCGCCGTTTCACTCACCATAGCCAGATTCAGCTTCAGATCCACGCCGCTCTCCGTCTCGTCAAACCCCCTCTTCCCTACACCACTCTTCCCCACCTCCCCCTCATTTCCACCACCACCACCACCACCAGGCAGTCCCAGCCGCAGCTCCGTCTCCTCGAACTCTATCGTCCGATACACGTCCCTCTCCGCCGCAACAACACTCGCTGTCGCCATCATCAAAGTCTGAGATCTCTCAACAAAAACAACCAGATCTGTGATCGACTAAGAGAGATTCGAGGTCTTGTGGTTTGATTTTGCCGTTGTTGAGATTTCTCTGTTGTTGTTGCTGATTCGATGTGCAACAATGGAGTTTGTGTGTGGGAGAGTGGAGAGAGCGTGTGGGAAAAGAGAGTGATGGGAGGAAAGTGGAGGGTTGAGATGATATATGGGATGGGAGAGAGATGGTGGGATTGGAGGGTGAGGATGGAGACACGTAGAGACCTAGGAGTTCGTTGGATTTGGATGAGAGAGTTCTTTTTTCTTTTTTTCTTTTTTTGGACATGGATGAGAGAGTTTAATGACGCAATGAATGACCTTCTTGGGAGAGGGAGGGTAATCTTCCGATTAGGTAAAAAGGGATATATAATCATATTCTAAAATCATTGACAGTAATTTTTTATACTCTCTGTCCTATAATATAATAATATTTGTTTATTTAAATTATTTTAAAATATATATAATATATTTTATTTAATAATTTTTTATTTAAAAAATATAAAACAATATTATTTATTACAATATATTAATTATTTTTCAGTAAATCTCATTATCATTCAAAAAATATTTTTTTTTATTTAATACATACATAAATCAGTTATGGGACGAAAAAAATATTTTCTTTATTACACTTTATTTTCGTTATAAATTAATTCAAACGTTTTTCAATTTAGATCGTTTAAAAATAAATTAAAATTTTTTTTATTTGAGAATATTTTCATATTATTATAAAAATTATAACAACATCCTTATTTTATTCATACTATCAAAACATCTCATCATCAATTCTCTCTTTTTTTCCTTACTTCACTCTTTCATACACTTACAGATACAAAAAAATCAATAATTATATATTTCAACATAAATATAAACACTCATATTTGATCAAAATGTTTCAATTATATTGTGATGAAGGGAGTACAATGTTAATGTAGTACTTTCTTCGTCTCATAGTGATTGTAACATTAGGTAGTGACCATGTTGTTCATTACGTAATATCCACAATATTAATAAATGATACGATGTGAAATTTTTTTTGAACTTAAGATTATAATTTGTATTTTATATTATGTTAAATGTCCAAAGATAATAAATATCGTTTGATTGTCACAAGAATCATGAATTTTTTCGCCAACGTCATCAAACATTATACTATAATTAATATGAAAAAAAATATCTTTTTTTATTATAGGGTTTCAATTTTCAATTAATCACCTGCTTATCAGACTGTAATCTTTTTGACCGGAATATAAGATTACTAGCCAATGAGGGTTGTTTCCTTGCGGGTCCAATGGGAACCGCAAGTTGGGGTCATTGTTTGCCATTATGCCCACACATGAAATGATCAAAACAAATGACTCCCCAATTGAATCAATAAATTAGTACTACTACTAAAATTAATACGAGCACTAGTACTTGTATGTTCTGTCTAAGTTCAAACCACCAATTAATAGTATCAAATCCTAGAACACTATAGACCAACCTAAAAAACTTTTTTAAAAAAATTGATTTTCATTGGATCCACCCTTAATATACTTGTAAATCTATTTAACATTGACAACTCAAAAGGTTCCAAAAAGAATGCAAATATGTAGTTAAACAAATGAACCAAAATAATTCCGCATAATAACAACTGAAATGATGTAACGAGGAAACAGGACCTAAATGCATATGGACATTTCTGCATCGATCCATCGATTACTGTCATGCAATCAATATGTCAACAATCTCAATTCTCGAAGTAGTATCCGCATTAAGCTCTTCATGCGTTAACTATACATTTTCCCGACATCGTACATATTCATTTTCCCCTTTGTCTTGACCTCTTCTTCACTTTCATTCTAAAATCACACAATCGATTTCTAAATCAAACCAATCATGTACTATGTCACATTAAGGGGCAAGGTATCTCCATTCAAAGGATAGATTGATGCTTCAAACCACAGATCCATCTTTCTAGCCCTAATGTTGACACTTGACTACGTTACATCCCCTTCGAAATCTCGAATTTATATATAATTCATGGGTCACTTTTGATGTCGTGAGTTAGATTTTACATCGATACCATGAATCCTGGCTCCGTCCTTAAAAGGGAAAGTGAGGTAACGGGAGACGAAAGGGGAAAAGGGTGCAACGGTGACCCGAAGATGAAGGGTCAACTGTTTAGCTTGAGATGGAATGAGGAGAGACAAGGCACATGTGTCCAGCCTAGCAGATCCATATAATCCTCACTCCTTATCTATTTTCCTTTTCATTTGTTTTAAGCTTTTTCTAAATTTTCCTCGATCTTATAATTGTGCTGAGCCATAAGAGGAAGGAGCCAAAAATGGACAAAAGATGATATACTAATGAAATGATGGAAACTATGGTAGAAGATATGTACAGAGAATACATACACCCCACTCATACTTGAAAAAACCCACTTAATTGACGAGAACTCATCCAACCAACTCAAAATTCACATTATCATTGCACTCTTTTTTCGCAATTAATATGTAATTGAGGTAATTTCAACAAAAAAAAAAAAAAGGAAAAAAAAGAAGAAGAAGTAATTTAGGTATGTTGGTTCAAATGGTAAGGAGTTTCGATCGTTTTTAAGATAGATCCTTCTCGATTTGATCCACCAATGAACAATTATGTTTTTATTCGTCCTACTATACATCCTATAATACATGTAACAATTTTATACTCCTTTTCTCGTCCCATATTATAAACTATATTTTTTTATCATCCCAAAATATAATCAACATATCATATTTAATAACCTTTTTCACATGTAAAACAAAAAAATAAATCACTGTATATTATATTACACTCATCACCTCCTTGCTCATCCCCTTTCATTCTCTCTTCTAAATCCCACTTACACCACATTATCACTAAAAAATATTTTCATCACCAAATCTCATAAAAATTCAACAAACATAAATCTACATACCGGATCAAACTATTCGTTATATTATGGAACGAAGAGAGTATTTATGTATATTTTTTTCTGTAGGTAAACTTTAATCAAAAAATAACAAATCAACATGTTGTGTTACAATATATCTCATTATCTTTTTTCTTGATTGTTTTAGTAAACTTAAATGTCACTCAATCAACGTCCGATCAAATGATTGTACTTTCTCTATCTCAAAAGAATTGTAATACATATTAAATCAGGAAGTCTCAAATAAATTGAAACATTATTCTATTTAATTTTTTTTTCTACAAAAATATCAAAACATTCTGTAACGCCCCGAGTTTTTCGTTCTTTTTCTAGAAAACCCACGTAGCATTACTACCGCAAGGGTCCTACAAATTCTAACCAGACAATTCAACTTAACCGGGTTTAGAATAAGTACTAAATAAAATTACATTTAAAGCAGCATCATACTAAGTCCACAAGTTCACTTAAATATTATACAGATACGTGATGGAATCTTAAAATACTGTCTCAAACATATTTATTACAAACATGATCATAACTTAATCAATATCCATCTTCATTTCTT
>JAOVYX010012362.1:0-32723 GCA_035668315.1 Drosera spatulata
AAAGAATCCCTTAGAAACCCTAGGACCTTTGACACCCGAGGTCATCGTCCCGCTGCCCTGCCTTCTTCACCATCGTGACCCGCTGCCGTCACTGCCGGTGGCCGGAATACGGCCGGAACGTCGTTGGAAATGCTTCGTTAAGCCGTTTTAAAGCTCGTTTACGTAGCACCTTCGACACCCATTACACCCGAAGTCATCAAAACACATCGTCTTGCTCTGCCACACGTTTTCACCGCTGCCCGCCGGACTTTGGCCGAAACTTGGGCGGAAAAGCTGGTTAAGGCGTTTTAACGTTCGTTTACCTCCAAATCTCGAAACCAAAGGCACCCGAGCCTTACTCCCTTCATCATCCACCTGTTATCGCCCCTCTGGACGTGTTGGTATCTGGAAAACATCGATGGAATCTCTGATCTTGTCGGAAAGTTGTTAGTTCATGGTTTATGCGTGTCGTTCTTGTGCATGGCCATGCTAAGCTTCTCTGCATCGTTCCAGCTTATCAAACCATCCCTTATGATCATGGAGAGGTGGCAGCGATGTCCAAGGTGGTGGGAACGTGAAGACGACAAGGTGAGCTTGAAGAAAACCCACGTACGCGCGGCTAGCTTCCTTCACGCGGCTAGCTGTTGCTCATGGTGGTTGTCCTTGGCTGCTTATCTTCCTAACGTATCGATGATCATAGCGAGGAGCATCTCATGGTTGTCGGAGCATGGTGGTGGCGTGTGTTGGCCGAAGGTGGCGCATCGAAGACGGAGAGGAACCACGCGCGAAGCATGGACCGCGCGGCTCTTTCTTTTTCCCTTGCTGTGCGTGTTCTTCCCCTCGGCTTATGATGATGATGGAAGGGTGCTAGTGGCAGGTGAGTGGTGGTGGTTCGTGGTGGAGGATGTCGGATGGGTGGCCGGTGTGATGCGGGGTGAGGTGGTGCGCATGAAGTCGGTGCGCGGGTGTGAGTGTTGTGTGAGGGAAGCAGGAAAGTAACGAAACAAATGGAGGGAAAAGTTTTTAAAAACTTTGCTCCCTCGTTATATTTTCGTCAGTCTATTTTTATCCCAGTTTTGTAATAATAATCTTCCATTAATTAATTCGTGTCGATTTAATCGTATCAAAAATATTAATATCGTAATCCTTTAAATGATATAACTTTCTGAGACTAAAAATCGTTACGTTATAACATTATAACGTTGATTCGTTCGTTATAAATAAACATACGATCATAACGTCTCTCGATAATTAATTATTGTCGATTTAATTATCCCAAATATTTTATAATAATATTTCGTTCAATGATCTCAAATTTTTAGGGTCAAACCCGTGTCTCAAATGCATAATAACTTTAACGATGTAACGTTCATCGTTTATAAATTTTATTTATGCATTCGTTGCATACGCTTCGTAAGTATATTTTTAATCCAATATATATTTTTTAATTTGATAAATTTTTGGGTTATTACAATTAATATTAATTATTACGCCATACCATTCCGTTTGTTACATTTCCTCGAAGTTCTGACTGGCAAGTGTTCATAGTAGGGCGACAATGATGTTCAAGTAACTTATTTAGGTATTTTGAAGGGAGTGTTCTAAGTGATTTTAAAGTCTTGCCATCGCCAGCAGCGAGGACTTCGTGACATAACCATGGTCAAGGACCTTTGATTCACTCTTAAACCACACGTGATAAAACACTACTCTTTGGTTTATACAGAAGATTACTTACCAAATCATTAGATTGTGTATACCAAATTAATGTAATGCTTAACAAACACAAACACCTAATTCATTTCTAAGCATAATGCTCACAAGAACAATCAACACATAAACATACACAGCAATTCTCCATCCATCACACAACAAATCTGTACCCAACTAATACCCTAACCCAATAAATTCCAACCCAATCGCACCAAACCATCCCCCCATATCCACATATCTAGGTCAGTAACGTTCATTGACAAACCACACACCAAAGCCGCCCAAACTCCGCAAACCAATCATTGTGAATCCTGACATGGCGGTCGAACCACAAGTTCAGGGGAATCAAAGGAAGGGTTGGGTTACCTCGTACAGGGAATCGTCGTGCAGAAAGGCTGGTGGTGGTGGGAGCTTGGCGACAACAGCTGGGCATAGTAGTGGCTATGCAGCTGCCTGGACTCGACAGCGGCAATTGGGATCCGGTGGGGCAGAAGCTGAGGAAGGAATGGAGGGGAAGGAAAGGCGACTAGTTGCTGGCTGTTGGCGACGGGATGGCTGGGTCATTGCCGATTGGCAGGGAGAAAGGGAGAGAGTGGCGGTGCTAGTGAGTGGCGATGGTGGTTGGAAAGGAAGGGAAAAGTGAAGGAGGGCGTGGGGCTGATGGCAGGGATGACGTGATGACAACGGACAGCGCGGCTGGGGCAACGACGAGGCGATGACCAAGGTGGCTGTTCCACGTCACCATCTGCGTGACCATCTCCTATCTCATATGAGCGCTACATAATAAGCAAGGAACCAAAAATAGGGGAAAAAATAAACATTTTTCTGATATGACTCTAACAACTCCTTCTCCCTTCGAAATCATTCTTGTCCTCAAGAATGAAATCATCAACTCATTCACATGCTTCGAATTCTGGATACCTCTTCTTCATTAACTGCAGATCCTTCGAAGTCGCTTCCTCCTTCAAATGATCCTTCCACTGAATCAAGACTTCCACCCCTGCAATCCTCCCCTTTCTCATAAGTCTTCGAGCTAAAATAACTTCAGGGAACAGCTTGTGTTGATCTCCCAGTGAGAATTCAGGCAGTGTATCACTAGCAGTCCCAGGCTTGACACTCCTCTTTAGTAACGAGACATGGAAAATGTTATGAACCTTGGCCTCAGGTGGAAGAGAAAGCTGATATGTAGCCTTCCCAACCTTGCCTACTATCTGAAATGGTCCATAATATCGAGGAGCTAGCTTGGGAATAGGTTTTTGACTAACAGAGTGTTATCTGTAGGTCTTTAACTTCAAGTACACCCAATCCCCTATTGTAAATTCCCTTTCATTGCGCTTCTTGTCAGCTTGAGACTTCATTCTATTCTGAGCCCTGTGGAGATGATGCTTAAGCCCTTGCCAGTATAACTTCCCTATCTCTCAAGTTCCTGTCAACTTCCTCCAGAGGATTATCCTCCGTCACATAAGGAATATGAACAGCTGGAGGATGTCCATATATGGCTTCAAAAGGAGTCATTTGTATGGCAGCATGATAATTAGTGTTATACCACCATTCGGCTAACGGCAACCAATTCATCCATTCCTTAGGCTTCTCCCCTACCATGCATCTCAAGTAAGTCTAGAGGCAACGATTAACAACCTCCGTTTGACCATCGGTCTGAGGATGATAACTATAAGAATGCAGTAGCTTGATTCTTAAAGCCTTGAACAATTCTTTCCAGAAAATGCTCAAGAAGGCGGGGTCTCTGTCACTAACTATACTCTTCAGCACCCCATGAAGCTTAAATATTGAATCAAGGAAGACCCTCGCCACTGATGCTGCTGTATAAGGGTGTGATAGTGCCATAAAATGTCCATACTTGCTCAATCGGTCTACCACCACCAAGATTACATCCTTGCCATGTGAGGGAGGTAAACTGACAATGAAATCCATGGAGATTTCAGTCCATGTTTTAGCTAGAATTGGCAAAGGTTGAAGAAGACCAGGGTTGGCCATCGTTTCATACTTGAACCTCTGACAAACATCACATTCCCTGATGAATTTCCTTATATCATGCTTCATCCCCTTCCAAGAAAGCTGTGCAGCAGCTCTCTTGGTCGTGATAAGCACCCTAGAATGCCCTGACAAAGGAGTTTCATGCATCAACCTAATGATCTTTTCCCTTAACAGTACGGACGACGAAATCACCAACTTCCCCTTTTTCCTCAAGGTACCTTGAGTCCAGGAATACTTCAAATTGCTGGGGGTGTTGGCTTCTAACTTAGAGATCAATTTCTTCAACTTCTCATCCTATATACACCCCTTTTGTATCTCAGCTAGCAGATCCGTGGAATAACTGCTCACTATCATCTCCAATAGTTGCACACTTGGGATTTTGGACACAGCATCGGCTACTTGGTTTTCCTTTCCCTTTTTGTACACGATCTCATAATTATACCCCAGGAGCTTAGTTAACCATTTGAGTTGACTTGGGGAACTGATCCTTTGTTGCAAAATGAACTTGAGGGTTTGATGATCAGTATGCACCTTGAAATGCCTCCTTAGCAAGTATGATCTCCATTTTTCCACTGCTAATACCAAACCCAAGAGCTCTTTGTCTTACACAGACAAGGCTTGGTTCTTGACAGATAAAGGGGTACTAATATAGGCTACGCGATGTCCCTTTTGCATAAGCACTGCCCCTATACCCGTTCCTGATGCATCGGTTTCCACTTCAAATTCCTCGAAGTTAGGAAGGGCCAAGACAGGAGCATTGACCATGGCCTCCTTAAGTTGATCAAAATTGACTTGAGCCTTCTCAGACCAGATGAATGCATCTATTTTAAGAAGATCAGATAAAGACTTACTTAAATGACCATACCCTTTGATGAAACGTCTATAATACCCCGTGAGGCCCAAGAATCCTCTCAGCTGCTTCAGGGTTGTAGGAGCTGGCCATTTCATCATGGCTTTGATCTTGCTAGGATTTGTGAAAACCCCCTTGTAGAAATGATGTGTCCCAAGTATTCAACCTGGGCTCCAAATACACATTTGGATTGCTTAGCATATAATTCATTTTTCTTCAACAACTTCAATGTTAACTGCAAATGCTCAAGATGCCTCTTCCATGAAGGGCTAAATACCAAAATGTCATAAAAAAAATAAACTAAAATGAACCTTCGCAAGTAAGGTTTAAAAAGGTCATTCATTAAGTTTTGGAAAGTAGAAGGGGCATTTGTCAGCCCAAATGGCATGACCAAGGACTCACAATGCCCTTCATGTGTTCGAAAGCCTGTTTTTGAGATGTCCAAGGGATCCATCCTTATTTGATGGTATCCCGATCGTAGGTCTATTTTTTAATAAACCTTTGATCCATGGAGCTCATCAAGAGGCTCTTCAATTACAGGGATATGTTACTTATCTTTGACGGCGCTTTTGTTGAGCTCCCTATAATCCACACACATCCTCCAACTCCCATCTTTTTTACGAACCAAAACCATAGGTGAGGAAAAAGGACTGTTACTTGGCCTTATAATGCCCCATTCCAACAACTTCTTCACCATCTTCTCAATGATATCCTTCTGGATATTAGGATACCTGTATGGCCTGAAATTGATTGCTGAAGTACCTTCTTTCAGGGGTATCTTGTGGTCATAAGATCTATGAGGAGGCAGTGAAGTGGGAGCTTGAAAAAGCTCAGAGTATTCGTCTAGTAGGGAGGTCAATAGCAAGTGTTTAGGACTTTTTTCCTGTGGTGGAAGATGCGATAATATGGATAAGGGTATATAGGAGAGGGCATGGCTCTTTTGTGGTACTAGGGAAATTTAGGAAAATGAGCTTATTTGAAGAGGGTTCAGGGTCATGGGACTGGTCAAAGGTGAGCATCTTAATGGCAAAGAACTGTCTTATTGAAGATACCCTGCACGGTTGCTTTTTGTCCATCATCTGTAGTTTCGTCTCATCCACCCCTTTTAACTTAACTTTCCTGCCTTGATAGCAAAATTCCATCTCTAGCCTTCCAAAATTCCAGGTTATGTTCCCTAGGGTCGAAAGCCATTGTACCCCAAGTACCATTTCACAACCCCCTAAAGGTAACACCATTATATCAGCTTGAAATTCCATTCTAGATAAACTCCATACTAACCCTTTAGTCACACAACTGGATTCCAGCTTATTCCCATCAGCCACAGCAACCAACAAGGGTTTAGGTAACTCAAAAACCACACACTTCACCTTCTTCACCACGTTCGGGTCAATAAAATTATGTGTTCTTCTTGAGTCAATCAGGATGTATATTGACTTCCCATTAGCATTCCTACACACCTTCATGGTACTAAAGTTGTTCAGGCCAGAGAAAGCAAAAATTGAAATATAAGGAGTGTCCATCATTATGAGTCCTTGTTCTTGATCATTCTCATATGTCTCCTCCTCAACAAGTCCTTCTTCCAGTTCGTCGTAGCACACCTCCATCATTTTTAGTTGTCCCTTCTTACACCTATGACCCGGAAAAAACTTTTCATCACAAAAGAAGCATAGTCCCTTCTCCCTTTGTTCGGCAATCTCCCTATCTGTCAGTGTTTTTCCTCCCCTAGGAAAGCTAGCCAAATTCTTAGTATATGGTGTAAAAGAGGATCTAGGATTATGAGATTCTGATGTAGAGATTTTGATGGGGAAAGGTCCTTTAGGTGTGGGCAACAAGGGTGGTTGAGACTTGGCTTTTTTCTGGCTTACTACTATTGTGGTTTCTTGTAGTTTTGCAAGGGACAAGGCATGACTAAGGGTTTGAGGTTGGAACATTCGAACTGGCATTTGGATTTCCTCCTTTAACCCACTAATGAAGTGACTCACCAAGTATTCCTCAGACAACTCTACCCGGTTCATCAACAAGTCAAATTAGTCTTGATAGGATTAAATGGAGCTCTCTTGTTTCAGAGATTTGAGTTCAGACATTGGGTCAGAGTAGGGAACTTCATCAAATCATGCTTGAATGGCCATAGCATACTCATCTCAATTAGGCCATCCATTTGCTTTCCTCATTTTCATATAGGTTTGATGCCACAAGAACACCTTCCCATCGAGATATATCGATGTGAGTCTCACCTTATCTGCAGGTAACGTCCCTACCACTACAAAATACTATTGAACCCTATACAACCATCCACGCACATTAAACCCCTCAAATCTAAGGAACTCGATCCTAGCAGATCGAGCATAAGGATTGAAATTCTGCAACATGTTCTCAACTAGAGGTGGATTTAGTACCTGTGGAATCGGATTCAACAGAGGGTCAGGATTCCCAAGTGGGTGTCGCGGTGGTTCGATAATCGCTGGCGATTGCGTGGTTGGAAGAGCTGTTGAAGGTGAAGGAGGATCTGACGTTGCTCACTCAATTCCCCAAAGTCTCCCTTGATCTCATTGAATTCCTTTTCACCCTATTCCATGTTGTTCAACATCGTTGTTGTTAATTCTAATCTCAAATCCTCCAATCATTTCCTAAAATCCGCTTCTATGGCGCGGTGAAGCTCCACCAATCGAGTACCATCCGCCATGATCAGTCTTTGATACCAAGCTGATACAACCCAAACCCAGAAAAGGGAAGAGACGGAGATAGAAGATGAAGGCACAGAGAGAAAAGGAATCTGGAACAGAACAGAGAGAGGAAAAAGGAATTTAATTAGTGGATCATCACATGCCTTGTTCCTACAATTCACCCCTGATATATGTTGTTCCACGTCAGCATCTACATGACTATCTCCTAGCTTACATGAGCACTAAATAATAAGCAAGGAACCAAAAACAAGGGAAAAAATAAACATTTTTTTGATATGACTCAAAAAATGGATTGGGGACAGGGAAACGGAGGAAGGTGGAGAAAAAGATAAGGGGATGGTTACGTGGCTATCATTGGTTGATTGAGTTAAGATGGTTTGAGATTTCATTATCCTTACAATTATGTTTGATATAAATATCTTCATCGATCATCGAATAAATTATATCAAGATTCTCAGAATTTAGTTACTAGTCCATATTTTCATTTAGAATGTGATTTTGGAAAAACAATTTTTTTAGTCTCAACCGCGATTGTATTTTAAATTATACATTCTCATCTTGTGTTCGTCTCATTACGAATTATTTAAATTAATTGACGTACTTAAATTCTCGAGTTATTACATTACCATTAAACCCTCCTCTAGACATCAAGCAAAGCTCTGAAGGGATTTTAGGGCTGCAGGAGAGCTCTAGCCTGGGTATATAATTGGGCATGCATCTATCATGTGGAAGATCAAGGAAGGTAATCTTTACGTGAGTCCAGGATAAGATGTGGAAGGCATTACAGGATGGAAAAGGAGACTTCTCTCTATGGCAAAGAAATTACGCACTTGATTAAGTGGTGTTGAGACCACTTTGGGTGTAATTTTTTGATCATTGAGGATCACAAGATTGTATTTGTTGGTGGTGTGAGACCACTTTGGAGGTAACCTTTAAATCATTGAGGATCTTAAGATTGAGTTTCACTTTAAATAGTGAACTTTTGAAGATGGGGGAGCAATCTGGTTTGAGAGAAGTATTGAAAAGACTCGATATTTATTATTGTCAAGAATTGAAGACTTATGTGGAGTCTTATTCGCAGGGACAAACTCTTTGGGAGATAGTTGATGGTAGCGACACTACCGAGTCAACGAAACTCGAAAATGTTTAGAAGTGGAACGCGCTCATGATGACAATCAAGGAGGACTTGTGACTTCATTGTGAGGATATGAAGATGAGGTGTGGGATATCATCGTTGTGTTGTTCCTGACAAAGAATAACATGTGATTATCTTTTGTGTTGGATCCATTAACAAAGATCGAGGACGAAAGGAAATAGAAACAAGAAGAAGTTCAAGGTGGCAGATGAAGGAATTTCGTGATGGGGGGAGACAGAGTTGCGAGGGAGAGAGAGTAGTCGTTGAGGGGGAGTGTTAAAGCATATAACATTCAACTCCGTCTCTCTCTCTCTGTGTCTAATTTCCTTGACCATTGACATTAATACAAACTACTTTTTTATAGCATGTGTTATTGAATGGTAGAGTGAGCCACCTTTGTTGCCACCATAGATTGGACTTGTCAGTCTAGGTGTTCCGTGATGAAGATCAGTTAGGTTCATAGTTATATATAAGGAGGTGCTTACTCCTTGGAAGATAACTACAAGAGCGAATATGTAGCCTTATAAACAAAGGTGTGTGGGTGTGGATATGTGTGAGAGTTAATATATAACCGGTGCTCGATTTAGTGTAATCGATTGGTTCGGTATTTGTAATACACATGTAAAAGGGTGAGTCACTTTGTCATGTGTATATATATATATATATATATATTATGAGTATTTTGTATTTGGATCCACTAAAAATACTCAACAATACCGATGTAATACCCCAAAAATAATATTAAATATATTTGGTATATTAATAAATGAAAGGATAAATATAACGTTAAACGAAACGTTTTTATGTTAGAGTACGAATAAAAATAACGAGCACGTAACGTTATAACGCAACGTTACAAATATGCAAATAATATAACAAATACTTATCGTTGAACATGACCTTATAACGATATAACGTACGTATGTAATAAACGTACGTGTTAAACATAATAAACATATAACGTTATAACGATATAATAAACGTATTTGGGCTAATAAAATACGATCCCGGAAATATTCAAAATTTTTAGTGAAACGAACGTCATTAGGTTAGAAATAATTTTTCTAATTACGAACATATTTTTCAATAAAATAATAAAATAAAATATGGATAAAAATAGACTGACAAAAATAAAACGAGGGAGCAGTCTAATTAATTCATTTCCCCTCATTTTCCATTTGCTACTTGAGGCGGCATTTCGCGCCGACATTCCTTTCGTGCCTGCGCACGTCGCCTATCACGGGAGTCGCTTCGCCGCCTTCACATTACGAATACGATCATCATCACCCTCTGCTCTCCCCGCACCTCACCCTCAACAACTAAACCATCACTGTTTCCCTCACACGGCCAAATCAAACGCCAACCACACCACCGTGCATTAACCAACATCTCACTGCATCGTCACCATCCATCACCAGCTCCATATCACTATCAACTCACAACTCCCGCGAGACGAGCCAAAGAAACCGGAGACGACAAGGAGTAAGGACACACCAAGGAAGACAACGTGGTGAGGAGTTAGACGCGCTCAAGGGACGGAGGACAGCAGCGAGGCCAAGTCGAAAGAAAACGAACACGATCAAGGTAACCAACTCGATTCGAGACGATTATCTTCATTCATGAGCTCGTTCCTGTTCGTGCGCATTTAGGACATTATTTGTGCTATAATATAATCATATGAAGCATGTTTCGTGTATTGGTGATGATGCACGAAGGAATACGAAAGTGTTTGATGAAATGCCTGTATTTCAGCAAACCAGCACCAGGTGCTTTGTTGTAAATTTCGAAGCAATATTTAGCCAACCGTGCCCAGACGTGACTGAGTGCTTTGATGTAAATTTCAAAGCTAAAAAATGGGTCATGAAACAACGCCTCGGGCGTGAAACCCTACTGTGTCCGGGAAAAACATACCTGGTCGTTCCCACGACAGAACTTTAGCGTCCGTAACTTCAACCAGTTTGCAACAAAAACCTTTCCAAGGTCAAAATTGTGCTCAAATGTTGCCCTTAAGGCTTAATCATGAATGTTTGGGCATAACTTTATGTTTAAGGATTTATAAAAAATATTGCATAAGACCATGTGACGCTGTAACCAGGGTCGGGATTCTATTTGAATCATTTATTCTGATTTAAGGGGAAACATCGAAATTGTAACGAATCACATCATACACAACTATGTTTTGAAAATAAACAGTATGCTCTTACATTTATATAAAGGGTGGTTTTATAATACATGAACAGAATCAAATAAAGTCAGCAGTTAAATGCCACACACTAAAGGAAGCACTGAAACGGAATTGGAATTAAAATGCTTGGTGGCACGAACAAACGAAATGTGAACCAACAATGAACGCATGTTCAAATATAAAGGTTGAACATTATACATGTTTTATGGACTGTTAAGTCATTTGTCAAGTTATGTCATACTCTCTTAAAATTTCAACACTAGTATCATCTCCTTATGCTGAAATTGTTGTGAAAAATGTCGAACGTGATGTCCTTTCTTGAAATTTTATCGAATATCAAGTGAAAGTCATTGAGACTAAATTCTAACCAATTTTTTTGAGTCATCGTCACGGGTGAACTGAAATAGTTAGGGAGTGTTGGGCATCCCCCATCCTCTTAGCATGCATACGGCGGCTTCAACGCCGGACGTGACAGAACCACTGGTTACTCTCTGCAGAGAGACCTAAATCTATCCCAATGAGAGGCAAATAGAGCCCATTGGAAGCGCACTTTATCCACTAAAGTGTAAGACGACATACAATCGATGCAAGTACGTATTGAATCGACGGATTCTTGTAACCCGGCTGACGATTGACAAGTCTTGTAATCCGAGTCTGTTAAAAACTCTCGAGTCATGAGCCCATAATAACAACAATGAACATAAGAGACGTGAAACCATACAAATACTCACATATAATATGACATATCTATTCTCTATAAAAGTATAAGTGCTTTACTGGTACTCATCGATTCGACATAGTCGGGAGAGTACCCTGTAAATGTGATGCATATACTCTAGGTTACTCATTTCGTACTCACGAGTTATACATTCCGTTTGCAGGTGAGTTACCGGATGATCGGTGAAGACTGTAGTTACCCTATGTATTTTGGGGATATTGTAATGAAACTATGATTATTTTGGATATGTAATATATGTGATGTAATACTCATGTTACAAATTGTGTAACGTAATGGCTTCCGTCCTATGATTGTAAACTGAATCCGTAACAGATAAACAACATGAATGGAAACATCACAGGTAGTTTCTTTGACTCTCTATATCTCTAAATCCATTTGATTTATTTAGTCTTTTCATGAATCGGATTCGTGACGGCATAACGGCACATGTCACATGACGTGGATTTCGGAGCATTACACGACCTATGTAATATCTTGTTTTCGTCTCCCAGAAGACGTGATAGCAGACTTGCAACGAATTTGTGCTCAATTCCTATGGGGCTCTACAACTAGCAAGAACAAAATCCACTGGATGCGATGGCTGAAGGGAGCCTTAGCTTTAGGGAGTTCGGATGCTTCAACGACGCTCTAATGGCCAAGCAGTTGTGAAGGCTTATTCAAAAGCCTTATTCCTTAGCAGCACAAGTCTTACAAGCTGGATACTTCCCAATTCCTCACTTGTAGAAGCGGATCTGGGGTACAGCCCTCTTATCTTTGGCGTAGTCTGCTCTCCACACGATCCCTGCTACGATGAGGCCTCCATTGGCGACTGGGAAAAGGAAATTATGTGCATCCTTGGTGCACCATGGATACCTACACTGCCACACTTTTGCCTGTCTATCTCTTATGCCAGAATAGCTTCTACAGCTATTGTGCAGCAACTATTTGTTCAGGGGCGAATTGAATGAAACATTGAGTTGGTGCGAAGCCTCTTCCCTAACGAGATCAACCTATGGGTCTTTCTTAACGGGACACGATCATGTAATTTGGCTCCCTAGCCCGAAAGGCACCTTCGATGTCAAAAGTGCCTATAAACTTGTCTATTCCATTCGCTTCCAAGAGGGACAAAGTGATGCCAGAATCAAACAGGGATGGAAAACGCTATGGAAACTGGATATACAGACAATGTTGCTTCTGTAGCGGGCATGTACTTCTAGCCTCCCAACAAGGAACAATCTGAGCAGACGAGGTATGAATATTGAGACTTTATGTCCACTTTATGAGGTCACTATGGAAGCTCAAATGCATACCCTCTGTACGTGCCCTACTGCAGCCAAAATCTTGAGCAAATGCCCACATACATTGGGTGTCATTATTGAAAATGGTCATTTTCGAGATTGGTTCTTTGATGTTCTTGACAGGTCTAGTGCCAAGGAAACTGCAGAGATTGCCACCATTCAGAGCCATATATGATGGAATCAAAACTCCAAGATCCATGATGAACAATCAAAGCCAGCAAACCTAGTTCTTCATCTTGTAAAGAAATCAATTTACTCATATTGGAAGGCAAAAGTAAAAGGTAACAAGACAAACCACCCCTCAAATCAAATGGGAGCTGCCACCATCCGGTTGACTCAAGATTAATGTCGACGTTGCAAAGAGACATCCTAGAGCGACTAGCATTGCATATTTATTCGAGAATACAATGGAGAGCAATGAGAATAGCGACGGGTAGAAACTGAGAGTTCGAGATGCCAGCAGAAGTTGGCGAGACGTTAGCCCTCAGGACCGGACTAAAAATAACAAAATCTCTGAACATGGATGGAATCATCTTAGAATCTGATTGTCGCTTTGTCATTGAGATGCTCAAGACTAGGATTTGGATCTGTCACTTCAAGGAGGAGTTCTCGAGGACTGTTTATCGCTCTCAATATATTTCAAAAAGGTCTATTACTCTTGGGTGTCTCGGGAGACAAACAAGGTAGCTCATGCTATGGCCTTATACGCCTTCGAGTGTTATCGTAAAGGGGAATGGGATGCTGCCCTACCCAACTATATAACTAGCGTTTATTTCGAAGAGAGTAGTATGACTTAGTCCAAGATGGACCTTTAAAAAACATAAAAACACCTCCACGGACGACTAGAACTCCACAACCACCTCCACGCCTTTCTCCGCCGCCGATCGCCGCAGTGCGCCGCCACCGATGACTAGAACTCCAAATAGATTCATCCTTCGGTTCGATACCATTGAATATGTGCAACGATCTTTGGCCTAACAAAACCTTCGGGTACACACACGTAACGTAACGGATTCAGGTACGTTAGAGATCGAATTTCACTCTGTTGGATTTCTAGTTTGTAGTATGTCGCGCGCTAATGCGTTAGATTTGTGAACGAGAAGGATGTTGTGACCGTTAGATGATGCCCTAGGCAACGGGGTTGCTAGTTTCGAATTGTTTTTTTACATTTCTTTTGCTGACTTTGGCGAAAATGATACAGGGCTTCTTCGTGCACCTATGATTTTGTGATCTAGAAATTGAAATTGACATCCAAATGGTAGACATGAAGTGATTGTATAGTTCGGTGAAAGGGGGAGAAAGGGAGGAGATAAAGGATTAATTAACGTGGTGTAAACAACACAATTCTTATTGAGTGTCAAAAAGTTTCTGATAGTGCAGATGTTGCACACTTTGTCTCACAAATCAAGAGTTCTTTTTTCTTTGGGGGTTGATCCTATCACCAAGCTAATGCATATCCAAATATGAGTCGAATTGATACTCTCTTTCGTTTCTTTTCTTTTCTTTTTCTTTTTTTTTTTTAAAAAAAATTTCACGGAAGAAACTCTTCTATGAACTTCATGTTTGCCTCCGCTAATGATTTAAGACACATAGTATGATACGGTAATTGATCCGTTCTAGGAGTTCTTGAATAGTTTTTTGGGTAATTGATACTGTACTGTACTTGATAAAAATGATCTACAAAGTAACTAAGATCAGAGTAGGTATGGTTTTCCGCTTTTAGGCAATGTCTTTGAGAATTATTGCCGTAAACTTGAGTATTTATAAAAGCTTATGTTTATAGAGGGTTGTAGGAGACGAGGTTTACAAGTGCTTATAGTTTGAGAACTATTGACAATTAGCATGAATGTTTACGTTTTGTTTGCCATTGACATATATCTCTATCAGTGTGACCAAAGTGAGAGTAATAGTCAATGCATATATCTCTGGACTTATGTTTTCCATCATTAAAATATCAACATTTCAAAAGTCAATTCAGATTATTCAAAAGTCCTAAACATGCAACTCCACCAATCAAGTTCGAAGAATATACATCAAAGGGGTATTTAAAATAAAAAAAATATTAAAGGGGGAAATACACAGTTTAATAATTGAAACAAAAACAGTCATCGACTTTGACATCCTCCTTTTTACAATTCTCACAAACTTACAGAAATTCATACCAGAACAAGAATAAACAAATTAATCAAGACAAACAAAAAGACCCCACGGGAAAAAGGAAAAAAAAAAAAAAAAAAGATTGGAAAAGTTTTGCTATTTGCACCTGCCTTTTGCTATGTGCACTCCACTCCTTTTTCTATGTCTAACACAAAATTGTATATGTGAATAGGCAGGAATGGAGTGTGCATAGCCTAAAGCAAAGCACATATGTGATAGATAATACCACCCCCTCAACTGGCTGTACGAGCTTATGTAACAGTACTCTGCTCCGCGAAGTCAGTCGTAGTCTAAAATGATTAATCAGTCCCGAATAGGATGATTAATCAGCACCAAATCCGTGAAATCCATAATGGAGATGATATGGTATCAATTGCTTTGGTCTCTATTATCACCTGGAGAATCAGAGTTGCTCTTAGAATTTGTAGCAAATGCCAATGGAGAAGAAAGGAACATCAAGTTCCCGGAAGTTTGAGAGTTCGTCGATGGCGCCATGCTTAGAAAACTTGAACCACAACCATTGTTTCCTTTTGCCAATGATGAAGAAGCTGCTGAAGCAGCACTAGGTGCACCAGGACCAGCCTGATCACCCCACTTCAGCTTTTGTGAAAATGTAGTACTATTTCCATCTCCAACACTAGTAACACTCCCACTCATTGCCCCGCTGCCACCACCAATGCCACCGTTGCCTCCACCACTACTTCCACTCATGAATGATGAGAGGGCAGCCGTGAGGACGGAGTGGAAACTTGGGTCGGAAGTAAGTGCCTTGGCTGCGGCCGCAATGGTGTCGGGCAAGGAAGTTTGACTAGGATTACTCATGCTGCCACTTTTTTGTAACAAACTTTGGTAAATTGAAGAATCTTGAGGGTGTCTTCCAATATTGCTCATGGATGAACCAACAAGTTGGTTCTTGTTGTTGTAAGGGTAAGAGTTGTAGCTTAGAAGTGAACCATTAGGCCAAGTCATTGGTAGAGAGGAGGTTAATTCCGAGGAGTTGAAGGTGAGGTTTGTTGGGGAGTACCTTGGTGCAAAGGTTGATGAGGTGCCCGGTCTACCAATCAAGTGGGACACGGAGGATGAAGAGGTCGATGAGGTCAGGTCGAGGGTGATGGTGGGGTGGGAAGGCGAAGGAGAGATCGAGGAGGTCGTTGGTAGGAAGAATGGTTTTGATCTTGATGCGTCTGGGAGATTGAAGTTCATTCCGTGGAGTCCAACGGTGGAGGTGGTGGGGATAAGGGAGGTTGCGGTGGTGTTGGTTGATGGGTATGAGCCTAGGCCGGCGGAGGTTGATGAACCGGACATGAGCATGTAGGCAGCGGCTGAGGTGGTGGAGGCCATGGCGGTGGCGGAGATTGGGAGTGGATGGTTGTGTGTCCCTTCGTAGGTGGTGATGAGGATAGACATGTCATCTGCGCATCTTTGAACCTACATTTTCAATGCATAGGCATAGATTAGTACATTACATTTTTTCCTCTCCAGATCAATTCTTTTAGATATTGTTGGAGATCCTTTACCTGTTTTCTTACAGGGCAAGATGGTGCTACTGTGCAGCGGTAGTATGCACGAGGGCATGGGTTTCCCTTCGCGATCTTTTGTCCATATTTCCTCCATTGGCATCCGTCATTCATCTGTAAATTAATTTTTAGATGATTGGAAGAGTTGATCACATTGGAAC
Source organism: Drosera spatulata (assembly GCA_035668315.1). Taxonomy (NCBI): domain Eukaryota; kingdom Viridiplantae; phylum Streptophyta; class Magnoliopsida; order Caryophyllales; family Droseraceae; genus Drosera; species Drosera spatulata. The sequence continues at coordinate 16,390 of JAOVYX010012362.1, forward strand.
TCCGTATCATTGTTGATACTATCCCAGAGTCTCTTTTATTAAAGCCAGCTCCAAGATAGAGTATCTAGATTCAAATCTAATGGTAAAACAGACCAATTTTTCTTGTCATTATTTTAGAGACTTGTCTACTTTGTAAGGATGACTGCTGCAAGAATTTCTCAGCGATAAACCACGGCATACGTATATTTCTCTTGGTAAAGATTTTAAGCATTTCACGTGTATGTAAGTATATACAAAAACATTTACTTACAGTTGGTGTATCACATCTTGCTCTGACAGAAACTCTTGCTTTCTTCACAGGGGGCTGCTGAATAACTTCATCATCGCCGCTCCTCACATTCTTCAGCATTTTGCTCGGAGGCCATGTCTCGCCCGCTGCCTCATCCTTCGGCTCATCTAAACTGTTCTCCGTGCTTGATATTACAGCTCCTGTATCCGCCGCTGCCATCACTCCCTTAGATGCCTCATATTTTGAGTCTAGTCCAAGAGCCAGCGAATCTGATCCCTCCTTGGTTTCATCCATTGTTGTGGTTATAGGGCTTGGCTCTTTTCCCTTATCTGAAGTGCTGAAAGTGCTCTTATTCTTAGAGTCGATGCTCGACGATCTTCCTAGACTGAGGGAGACAAGTTCAGCTTCGTCTCGATCATCAGCTTGTTGAGGCGCAGTGTTGGCGTTGATGATGGAAGGAATGTTGATCGACGGTTTTGGTTGATCTTGTCTTGCAAATTCGTAGAATTTCATTTGGAGAGCATGGTAATCCTTCATGATCAGCTCGAGGTACGACCTGAGTCTTTGATTTTCCACCATCACTTCACCCATTTCTGCTTTCGCTGATTCGAGTTCCTCGTCCTGTATATTAACAGTAGTATATGGAAGCATGAAATCCTTATTGATCTAAAAAATTACAGACATAAGAGTTGTATAAATGAAATTATCCATGTTGATGGAAAACAGTCTCTCTTTTGCAATAAGAGCAAGACTGCATACATCTTATATTTTCAAAATCCTACACTTCACAGGATTATCTGGAGAGTTGTTATGTCATTACCAACATATACTCCCCTTGCTAGCCTAATCATGCAATTTTAATTAAGCTCGATTGCCATACCTGTTTTAGACTACGTAAATCCTTTCGTGAAGATGATGAATGAGATGGTTTTGAGCTCGAACTTCCATCCTCGTGATCCTTCTTCGTGCTTCCTCGCTGCGTAAACATCGGATTATACAGATTCTGGTCAGTCTTGATCTTGGATACATACTATAGCTATATACAAATCTGCTTAAGCGAGGGAGTTTGGGTTGGTTGGAGGAATTTCTTTGACCAAATACAGTTAGCATTTAAGTTCAGAAGAAGTCATGGAAAGAAAAATTCAGAAACTTTGTTCTTGATGAGGCAAGTCTCTCATTTCTCCACAGAATCAATACAGAAGCCAAAGAGGAAAAATCATGAAGAATCTGAAGTGTAAGGTGTGAGGAAGGCGATATAGCATATCCACTAAATTTTGTGAAATATAGGTCTGTGTGGGGAGGACGGAACCTACATAACATTATCTTTGTTATGTATTTATGATAAAGCGATTAATTTCTGTTGTTTTTAGAAGATGTCGAAGGCTTAAACTTATAATTAAAAAAAAATATTTATCATTGAGCTAATTGTTCTTGGTTATATTAAGTGGATGTTAAATGCAGTGGACCTTCTAGATGACTATATTAGACCATACTGTCTTCTTGTTTGCATGATCATTGACCAAAGAACTTATGATGGGTTATGAGATGTTTTTTTTTCTTTCTTGAAAGCTGTAATTTTCAAGTGACTTTTGATTGGTACAAAACTTTTGAATATTGAATGGTTAGATCAATCCACAGATAATACTCCTTGGTTTTTCACCCTGTGATGTCACCCTAACTACGTAATATCGAATTGGTCCAAAATGTGACAAATACGATCTATGTTAGCATATTGAAAATAATTAAAGAAAAGTACACATACGGGGAAAAACATCTAACAACCCCAAGAAGATGCTCGACATCCATAAGAAAATGATTGAGTTGATCGAGCTATTCTAATAAATCATGATATTTGATTTTAATTTTCAGATATCAGACAACTTATAATATATAATCTATTCATTGTTGATAGTGAGGATATCAATGAAGAGAAGAAATAAACTTGTAATAATTTCCCAATAAAACTGCAGAGAAATCAAAAAGAACAAAAAGATTGGGAATAATGAAGAAAAAGAACCATAAAGCATGATTTGTTTGTGCTTGAATTGTATGATCCTATACACATCGATATACATCGATATGTATGGTAATCAGTAAGAATTTGTAAATGACTTGCAATAGCCTATAGTTATCATAACCATTTCATAGTCGTACGTATACATCCACAACATGAACTCGTATGCAATCAAATTTTCTTTGGGATATCACACATGTACTCAATTAGGTTGTATATCATATGTGTTTTTACTCTAAATTGTCATAGCTGATAAACAAAAGAAGATCGCAAGACGAGTTTTTATTCTTCGACAAGTTCAACCATGCATTAATATTGATGATCAATTCGATCGATTACAAGACGAAAGGTTTACACAGAAACCATTCGAATACACACCTTGAAGGTCGAGATATAGTCCTTGTGATCCCCAGCTTCTTCTTCATCGCCATTAGATGATCGTGATCTCTTACTCTCTTGCTTGACTCCATGAGCAATATTCAGAGCAGCAGCTGCAGCTTCCATGGCTCCTCAAGAGAGTTCTCTCTTAATTTCTATCTCTACACTTTTGGCAAAAAGGATATAATCATGATTTTGCTAATCTAAGTTGAACTCTTATTAATAGGAGGATAGCCTACAGTCTTTGACTTATGATTAGTTTCATTATAAGATTATATTAGTATAATTTTATTGCTAGCTAGCTTATGAATCTTAACCAATTGTTGAAGCCTCGTCCAATTTGAAATTTTATGAGTATTTTTTCTCCACCTATGCCAACTCTCCCTGCCTCCCAATCACATAAAAGTCTCATTTCTTTTCTTTTGAAGTATGATTTTCTTCTAGTAAATGACATGAGGATGTTTGAATTTGTAGTCTTATATATAGTTATAATGAGAAAGTTATGCAAATTATGAGTTAGAGAAAAGGAATCTATTGTATACTGTATATGCTGCTGATGGAGACCCAACGATACAATAGTGTCTTTTTAGAGCGCACAACATCTATTTTCTTATAATTACTATCCTGTCGCGTTATGTAATGTAGAGCTATTTAGTTCTATTTAATTATGAACAGGATCGGGTCTTGCTTAATACTAGCTCCATCATAATTAGAATTGTATAATGAAATGCCGTGTACACATATTGCTATCCAAGGCGGCCAAGAAATAAGTAATACTTAACCACGATGCACATCAAAGTCATCGCGATGAGCTAGTGATTACCTTTTGAGGGAGAAGTCTATGTACTAAAAATATTAATAGACGAAGAAAACGTTACCTCAATCAACATTCAACGACGACGAATTCAACTGATCCAACGTATTATAGGATAAACATGTGTGATCACATTGTATAGGTTGAGAGGTTTAAGCCGCAGTAGCAGCCTAGAAGGTGGGCAACATGTAGTTTAATTTGTTTATACTTATGTTTGACTTCTTATATATTGCTGGTATAGGTTATAGCAAGGTACGTACGTGTCCTTACGTCCTCATTGAGAAATTGTTAAATCTTATATGATAAAGACTTGATGTAACTCTAATACTGGCGTGAACATAATCACGTCGCTTGGCAGAGTACTATGGACGTATACATCCATCGATGCATATGTTAAGGGGCAAGAGTCGTTGAAAATTGGTACAATATTGTAATGGGTTGATTGGTCACATGGGAAGTCGATCCGGGCCAATTATCTACCAATCTCATTTCTTCTTTTTAGTCAAACGTCAACTCTTCCACTACTCACCCTTTTGTCTTCTTATACTTTATCTTTCTTCTTAATTCATCTAGCAAATTTTTCAACAAGCCTTGGACATAAGTTTAGGATATATAATTGTATGATTCGTATCTCTAAATTTTTTCAAGATGTTTTCTAATACTTGTCATCGACCTTGTATTGCAAGACCGTATGCCTGAATTACAAAACTGTTAACCTGCCTTTTTAAAAAAAAGAGAAAACCTCTGAATTGTTGCTCCCTAATACACATTCGCATGAGCTTATTATACACATGGACGACAAGTGATCTCGAAAGATAGACTTCCCAGTATATAATTCATATGCAAAACTATCAATTTGTGATCAATTCATTCAATCTGTAGATAGTCTAAATCACAATTATCAAAATGATTGTTGAACGTTCGAATGAAAAGATAAAATACTAAACATATATATATATATACGCTTCCCGAAGACTTCTAATTTGTAGCTACCCATACTCTTTTGTGGACCATATGTAGCAAAAGTTTTTTAAAGTTTTAATGTTGTTATGCATGGGGTGGGGGGTCGTTTTGGTCAAGCATGGGATCAAACCTTACATTCATGCATGGCAAAAGATTTGGAACAAGAGTCACACTTAGTAGGAAGAAAAAAGTGCTTGTTGTGCCCCCACTTTCATGTACTTGTAGGTCACATGTATATCTTGTCATCATTAATATGAATTTCACTACTTGATTTTGCTTTTCTTCAAAATAGTCATAATATGGTCGACTTTGATCTTTTTAAGGGTAATAGATGTGTGTACACATAGTCATACACTTTGAAGATTCACAATTTGGTTCATATCTGTGATGGATATAAATGTAATTAATGATCGATGCGTTTACTTACACGTCTATAGTTTGTCAAAATACAAGAAGATAAGACTTCTATCGTATCAAACTTTGACATGCTGGAGTAATGTTATCCATAGATTTTATCCATCGTTTGGATATTTGAAAGATGATCAACTTGAATATTAGTAGCGCATTTAAAGATTCTTAGTTAGCTATACTATTTAAGCCAATGCAAATGTTGTGGAATTAAGCTCGTGAGTTCATAACTACTATCTTACGGACGACGATGCCCCTAGTTTTGTAATGGGGATCAAACATTGATATGTTATATGTTTATACAAGAGTTATGTTAAATCATAATCATAGACTTTAAAAGAACAAAACATTTGAAAAAATCACCGGATCAGAACTCGCACTCTCTCATTGTTTGATACTTTCAAACGTGACTTCTTGATACAACTGAAAAAACCAACTATCCTATATATCATTTCTCATCTTGCTAAAAGTTAAAGAGGTTGGACATGGTAGTAGTAAACCAAGAGGTCATTTGAAAGTAATGTTCTATCAACTTCCTCGTCATGCTTTTTGTCCTTTATAGTTGAAAATTTGGATTTTTTTTCCCTAAATGATAGGGAAAAAAAAAATCTCCAAAATACTTTCCCAACAAATATTTTCCCAATCCAACGTGTCTGATATCATATGGAGATGGGAAGCGTCTATAAAAAAGACAGCAGGGCGTCTTTTGCTGGGTATGGGAAAACAACCCGAAACCCCCATTGCCCAAATTGCAAACACACTTCTTCTCTCCTCCTTATAAATATACATCTTCTTCTCACACTCTTTTCATACTTTTAAATATTATATTTTCAAAAAAATTATACAGTTTGAAATTTTAGTTTAAAGATTGATTGTGCAGTAATTGTCCAACAACGTCTTGACGACATTCCGGTCAAGTTGTGACGAAGTTCGGACGAATCTCCGACGAAATTTAGAGGATTTTTCAGACCTAACTAATTTAGGTAATCCTTAACCCTAAACTATTAGAATTAAATAAAATAGAAATTTAAGAAATAATAGTTTCTAAAATTGCAAAATAAGTTATAAATTTACCGAAATTAGTTTATTCATATTAGAATACGTTATAAAATTAGTTCCTCAATTCGTATATTTTGTTTAATGATTAAAACGAGTTCATGTAAATTTATAATCAGTAGATAATTATGAAAAAATAGTGAACTAAAAAAAATGCATAAAATTAGTGTACTTTGTTTATGTTAATTTGGTTATCGATATGTTTAATGAGTTTGTATGAAAGTAGTTTTTCTAACAGAAGTTAATAATAGTTAATAATTTGCCCAAATTAGTTTCTTCACATTTAGAAAATGTTATAAAATTAGTTCCTCATTCTGTATCATTGTTTTTATGATTAAAATGAGTTCATGTAAATTTATAATCTATAGATAATTATGGAAAATTAGTGAATTCTATCTAAAAATGCATAAAATTAGTGTGTACTTAGTTTATGTTAAATTTGGTCATCTGGTTAATTAGCTCGTACCAAAGTATTTCCTCTTATAGAATTCAACAATAGTTTCTGAAATTAGCTTATTCACATTTTTAAAATGTCATAAAATTAGTTCCTCAATCTGTATAATTTTTTTAATGATTGAAATGAGTTCATGTTAATTTATAATCAATAGATAATTTTGGAAAATTAGTGAATTCTACCTAAAAAATGTATAAAATTCGTGTTTACAGTTTATGTTAAATTTGATCATTTGTTTAATTAGTTCGTACAAAAGTAGTTCCTCTTACGGAATTCAACTAGGAAATGCAAAAATTTAGTGTGTTTCAACCTAAGAAATCATCAAAATTTAGTGTGTTTCAACCTAGCCAATACTTAGTGTGTTTGTTGCCAATACTTAAGTGTGTTTCAACATTAGTGAATTCTTGCATTGAATCTCTTGACTAATCATATCATTATTTGCAATCCGGAATCATTCTATTTTGAACATTATATGGGTATGGCGTTTCAACAATCCTATGTTATTAGGATACCCCTTGTTCGAAAGTCGACAATGACTATAAGTTTCGCGAAGAATCGAAAATTATCCTAAATTACAATCATGGCAGGCATTTGAGGAATTATGGAAGGGTCACATGTGTTGAATCTGGTAGGCGCTAGGAACCATATGAAATCAAGATCTGGGTGAAACGTCCTCAAACACCGGTATCATCCCGAATGTTGCTGATCAAGGATGATGCGATTCTGCAAACAGAATTTCAAATACTTATGAATGCTGAATTCCATTTTGCGGAGTGGTATGTGAAACCTGATGTTTTAGAAGTTCCAATACTAACAAATTTGACTGGACCGTCTTAACCGCCATTTGATGAGAAGGAGGATCTTTTTGCTGTTGATTTGTCTATCGTCTCTGATCGTGTTGCCTTAAAAACTATGAATTGGCTCCTGCTCAACATCAATGGTTTTTTGCCAGACATTGATGATGGAGTTGACAAGTCAAACGTTGAAGAAAGCGGAGACGAAGCCGGTGGGGATGCAGCTGAAATTTGCTGAAGACTCCCAAGAAGAGGAAGATGACGAAGACAATGGGGACACAGGCTTGGTTGAGCCTAGTAATGGCGATGGGGATGATGACGATGATGATGTAGAAGGTGCTCAGGACCATGCTGGACCTATTGTTGTTGTTCTTAACCCAGACTGAAGTCACCGTGTTTCCATGTTTTGATTGCAAGGAGAACTACTACCATCATATATCTGATTGTATGATTCGTCAAGAAGTCGAGCTCTCTGTGGTGTCTTCAAGTAAAGAGCTGCTTGTTGTCCGATGCAAACAGTGAACGAAAAGGGATTCAAATAGTTGCAAATGACGTCTCAAAGTCATGAAACAGAAAGATGACAATAGATAGAGGATCAACGTGATTACTGCGAGACACACTTGCACCACCAGAACATTTGAAGCTGCTCATTCGCAGCTCACTTCGGATTTTGTTGCGGCTTAGATTGTTGATGTTGTAGCAGAGTATCTCTTCATGAAAGTATGGGTCATCAGGAAGATGATCTAGTGGAATATCATCGGACGATCTCATAAAAGAAAGCATGATTAGTCAAACAAAAAGCTATTCCAGACCTGCTAGGTGATTGGAAGAAGTCATACGCAGTACTTCCCATGTTCCTTGATATCGTAAGGCGAGCCAACCCTGGTATGATAGCAATATACCGTTCTTCGTCGATGAATATTCCCAATCTTTTCTTTCTTAATGGCGTTTTCTAAGCATTCGAGCCGACAATCCAAGGATGGAGGCATTGTCATCCGGTGATCAGTGTAGATACAACTATCCTAAAAGGAAAGTTTTTGGGAAAGTATCATGGAATGCTATATGTTGCATTGGGATATGATGCTTAGTATAAGCTCTTTCCACTTGATTTCGCAATGTAAAGGAAAGAGTCGGTCGAGACATGGTCCTGGTTCTTCGACGATCTGAGACAGGTTTGTTGAAACCCTGAAAGCTACTCAAATATTTCAATTGTTGGAAGTGCATGCATCCCTGAATTTTTCATTTTGAACATTGTGTACGTGGTGGGTGATAGAGAAGGTATATATCTGTATAATATTAGATCACCATGTCGGTATTATGAGGGTGATGCGTGAGGCAGAGCGTTGGAGAGAACCCAATGCATGTCACCGTGCTTGTGTTCGTCATTTTTCCAGCAACTTTAGGACGCATATGAGTTCCAAAACCTGGGAAAATAGATCGAAGAAGCTTTTTTATAAATGGGAATAGACGAAGTGGGAGGCTGGGATGAACAAGATTCTCGAGGATAGCCATAGGGCGTAAGACTGGATAACCAGAGACAATATGTCTCCTGAGAAGTGGTATTTGACAAATGATGGAGGGAGAAGATATGGCATAATGACGACCAACCAATTGAAGATGTTCAACTCTGTGCTTAAGGATTGTCGATCTGTTCCTATTATAGTGTTGGTTCAATTCATATTCAACCATTCAAACTTTTATTTTACGAAACGGAGGATGGCATTTGAGGATGAGATCAGTAAAGGGATGGTGGTCACCCCTTTGGTTCATCATCATCTTGATAGAAAGAGGAACAAGAAGGACACTCATATTACGACAAGGTTCCACGATAGAAGGGAACGTTTTGAGATGAAGACTGGTCGGTTATGAACCGAACCCATTACTCGAGGTTGACATATCTATGAGGTTGATTTCGTGAACAACACTTGCACTTGTATGAAATGGCAGCTATATCACTATTCATGTAGCTATGTCTTCAAGTGTTGTTTGGACTACAATGTAGATCCCCAAGCATATGTCGACGAGTACTACAAGATGCCGTACCATCTAAGTACCAGGATGTCGTAGTTCAGAGTTGTTTGTGATCAGAGTGTCTAGCCACTGTACGAGGGTCTTGCCATTGTCCCACGGAACGAATGGAAGAGAAAAAAGGGTAGATCGAGGATAAAATAGTATACAGAATGAGATGTATGTTCGACGTGACAGGGGAGATATCAGATGTGGACAGTGTCTGTAAGTTGGGCACAACGTATGCACTTGTCCTAATAGAACTAATTCAAGTACGTGACCACATTGCAGGAAATTCTGTCAGCCAGGCCATAACTGTCAGAGTTTCCCACTAATGATGAGGAACTTCCGGCTATGGCTCCTGCTCAGGCCGTGAGAGACCCCTTCTGAACCATGCCTCCTAATAAACAAGGAGAAGAAACTTCTCGCCAGGGAGAAGGAACATCTCGTCAGGGAGAAAGGGCTTCCTATCAAGCAGAAAGAGCTGTGAGGCCCAACAATCGTCGTTATGGATCAATGGGAAGACTGCTTCATCGTTTGTTTTAGTTTCTAAGTACTAGTGAAGTCAGGCCATAATCTTTAGTATTGATTATCTTTCCGTATTGATTTTGATGTAATAATTATCTCGTTGAGGCATGCATCTTAATAATTTACTATCTTTCTCTATCTTTTACTTTATAATTCTGTTGTAGAAATTGGTCATGTTGAAATTTTCTCAATCTAGATGCCGCCGTGCATGAGGGAGAGTAGGAAAGGAGGTCGTACCGGTACATAGCAACCCAGAGGAGGAGACGTGGCAGAGGACGCCATAGAGGGGCTTGAGAAGGGTCATTTTTCAGTAGATTCTAGTAGTTTTCCTTCTTGGTCCAGGCCTAGAGTACCCGGACGCTGAGGAACTTTACATAAAGGGAGCGAAACGTAGAGGGAGCGGTAGTAATGCTCCGACACCAACAAATAAGAAGGACTAGATCGTCGATGATATCGAGGTGCCATGCCCTTGATGAGTACAGTCTTGACACGTCAGTCACACCACAGATCAAAGGTCATATGGAGCGGCCAAGTTGGAATCTGTTTAAAGTCAATTTTAACCAAATAGGTGTTCTCTACGAATTATCATAATCAATGAGTTGTTTTTATTATTATTATTATTATTATTATAGGAGCCAGATCATTTTCAGGTCATACGACATCATTCCTTGATACCACAATCTCAAGTCAAACGAATTATCATGTTTACCGTGGTCGAGTACTATGTGCCTATCCGGACAACACGTCAGTTTCACCGGATACAAATGATATCTCCGGTTTGGACCATATTTGATCGATTGCATGATATCTTTAGACGTGGATGTCCGGTTCACGATTGGATCGGTCATCATCGGGATCATCTTGACCACTAGGAGAACCTAAAGTAGCATATTGAGTTTGGTCAGCACCGAAATGATGGTCGTTCATCCACTGCCCCTGGATAAGATGTGTGGTATTATCACATCACTAGATGGCACATAGGTCCTTCCAAGGTTCCTCACAACAAATTTATCAGTGGGGTATATCGTGCTACTCGTTGTCATCGTGATGTTATCCATATGTCATCACACAGACATGATTCTTTGGACCTTTGAGAGATTTTTCAGACATTGAGAGATAGCACATCGGAGGAGGGACTCGAGCAGGATTTCTATACATAGGTAGTTTCATCGGACGATGAGCAGCAACAGGACGCCTATCCCATGACGCTAACTGGAGGTTATGAGCAGTCTTACCATCCTTAGCATCCCGTGATGCCAGTCGGAGTTTATGAGCAAACGTACTTTCCCGACCATGTCTTGACCCTCACTGGAGGCACTGAGCAACCTTACTATCCCAACCACTACAAAAAGGATGTCTTTTTGTGATCGTTTTTATATTTCGGTTGCTAATTAATTTATCGACCGATTTTGAAAACAGTCGCTAACTTAGCGACCGAAACGGTCGTAAATGTCATTTAGCGACCGAATCGGCCACAAAATGTTTGTTATATCATCGTCGTCAAATCTTCTTTTCCCCATTTCCCCTTTGACTTCCCCACATGAAATCTCCACCGCATCACCACCCATTGCCATCGCCATCGCCACCATGAGCCAAAATCGATACCACCCCCACCACTATTTACCACCACCGCGAGCAGATCGCCGACACCACCACCACAAGTTCGCTATCCAATCCTGTCATCCCCAATTCTTTAATCCCTAGGCAATGAGTGGGACGCCGCCGCCAACGACGACCCAATCACCACGAGCTCCGACAAGGCGAGTTCCGACGAGGCTAGGACAGGCAAGGCGATCTCCCGACGGCCACCGCTCCGCACCACCACCTTCCTCCTTCCCAATTTGTCTCAATTGTATAATCTCAAACCGTAAATCTCTATTTTGTGTTTTTATATATAATCTAACTAATTAATTGATTTAATTATATGTTTGTTGATGAATTTGGGTTGATTATGGCTAATTGGATTAACTTTTGATTGATGTGGGTTGATTTGATGAGGTTGGTTGCGAGGTGGTAGTGATGGATGAGTTGGTCGGATGAGTTGGATGATGATATTGGATAATTTGTGATTTTTGGATTGTTATTATTGAGTTTTATTTGGAAATGAATGAATTGGTTGTTTTTAGGTTTAAGATTTGTTGAATTGGTTGTTGTTTTTGTTGAATTGTTTGGTTGATTATTCGATGATGGTTTGGACGATGCAGTTGGATGACGATTTATGGGCGATGTTTATGATTGTTTTGGGCTACATTGGGCGATTGTTGATTTGGTTTGGATTAGGACGATGTTTGATTGGGATCATAAAAGCTAAAATAGTCTATGTAGTTCATGTCAAAAGATTTTGTACATTCTTTTTCTTTAACGACAATAAAGAAAGCTAAAATTCGTAAGTAGCTAAAATTCCTAAGTATTTGTAGTGATTTTTTAATTAATAAAAATAATAATGCGTCACGAATTTTCATGACAGTGATGGATTCGGATTTAGCATGGATGTATGATAGATCTTGGATGTATGAACGGCTAGTCGACGGGTTTTTTAGTGAGAAATATGCTTGGAATGTCGACAAATTTATATATATTTTGCTATTCAACATCAACCTTTCAACTATTCGGGATACTTGAAGTGTCAATGTATTAAGTGTTTGAATAGAGACTATCAGTTGGTTGATGTCGTGAGGACGTATTTGTATACGTCCGGTTTTTTGCCTGAATATTGGAGGTGGAATTTTAAAGGTGAGATTGAAGTAGGTGAGTCATCGAGAATATCCGGGGTTAATCCCTATGAGAACATGGTGGCATATGGTTTTGGGGCTTCTAACTTCGAGAGCATGGTAGGGAATAGGAATGATGATGAGGATAATCTGCCGCCTGCTTCTAGGGAGTTCTTTGATATGTTGAATGCAGCACGAGAGCCGTTGTATCCTAGTTGCAAACTATCTCAGCTGGAGGCCGATCTAAGTTATTGAACATCAAGTGTGAGTACCACATACCTCATAGGGCGATAGATGCCATTGCTGCTCCAATAGGGGAATGAACGTGCATGAGAGATATCAGTTGGTTGAGATTGATAAAACAAAGAGGTATCGAAGGGGATATGATCCATTCATCTTAGCAAATCAAGTGATGCAAGTGTGTTACGCTCCATACCCAAGCCTCACATCAAGATATCAATGGTGGGTTGTGTTTCGAATGAGAGCCCGAGGGATGATAGATGCTCAACACGAAGATATAGCTTTTCAAAAAGATACAAATGGGGATGTATTTTCACTAATGTAGCCTGAGCTTGACGATGATGAAGAAACTGGGATGGAAGAACAAGAGGGAGAGGATGAAGAGGAAGTTGAAGAGATTGAAGATGAAGATACAATTTCTGAAGGGGAAGAGACAGAGGAGAAGGGAGAATTTGATGATGACTCTGATAAATCATCCAAATCGGAAGACGATGAGTACGATGATTAGAACTTCTGCATTTGTAAGCTTTTGCTGCGTAGGTCATGTTATATTTTTTTTTCTACGTGCCTTTATTTATTTTTCTTCCCATTTGTATATAAATGTTTATTCGTTTCGTGCAGATGTCAGGACGAAAGCTTATTTTGGGATCGGGTTCAGCTAGTACTGACAGAGGTGGTAGACATAGTACAGGCCACGACCGAAGTCGAGGTCGAGATAAATCGTGTATTTATAAAATTTTGCAAGTTTTTTTTATCATATATATATATATCATGTATCAGTCTTTTTCTTCAGGTATTTAAAATTATTAACAATATATATTAAATTATATTATATAAATAACATTTAGGTGGGAGAGGTAGTGTATCACCAGTTGGATTCCACGACATATAGGCACGACATTGTTACGTGATGAGGATGATTACCTAGAGGAGGACCATCCTATACCAAATCTCTTGTCTGATCCTACATGTCCCTCAATTTCACCAGCTCCTCGTCGTTCCACGTCACGAGCTCCCCGCCCTTCTACGTCATCGATTCCCCGCCCATCCATATCACCAGCTGCAGGACCATTTAACTCTCCGTATCTTTCATCATCACACTCAACTGCTCAGGGAGATGAGGAGATTGAGTACATTGAGGGTGGACGGTTACGACAGGTCTTAGATCCCGATTGCCTATGGTAAGTTCAGTTTCAAATTATTTTAAACCTTTAAAATTCAGCTGAATTGAATATTTTTTTATATGCATTGTCTTTCATATTATACTCATCTACTCAGGTTTGATCATCATAGTGTCGTGTCCAGCTGCTCCGTCTCCTTCGAGAGCTGCTTTTAGAGAGATTGAACATGTTGGAGGGAGGTGCCTTTCTGGGCCAGGGATAGGATGTGGGGGGTTTTCAGAGTAAGAATAAATATCTCTTTCAATTTTTAAAAAATTCAGTTCATTTCGTGTCTTGCATTGTTTTATTGATGACTGCATATAACTATTTTTTATTTTTTATTTTTAACTTTGTGTATACCACCTTCGTTGGTGGAGGTCCGAGCTGACGGAGTGTGTCAGGAGAGAGTGGGAGGCGAAGACAAGGAAGAGGACGAAAGATATCCTGTACAAGGTCCGCCAGACAGTGCAAAAATAGGGCATCCTTCTTTGAGTTAACGAGGGTTCGTTTGGTGCGTTAAACATCAAGTGGAACTCACAGGCGTTCAAGGATTGATCGAAAAAAGCGAAGGAAAACAAGAACAAAGACGAGGCAAAACACACATAAGGAAGTGTGTCTACGGTCCATGTGACAAAGAAGCTGATAAGTTATTTTTTTTTTAAAAAAAAAAACTATCCTAGATTTTTTTTAAAAGTAGTTCTGTCTATTTCTTTGTTTTCTAATGTATTTGGTAAAAATAAAATTCCTAATCTAGGGTGAGACGCTGAAGAGGATAGCTGATGAGACAGAGGTGTTCGAGCACACACATAAGAAGAAAGTCGTTACGTTGGCATCGGGTGAAGAGAAGGAGCTCTGTGATGACAGGGTTAAGGCAGTGGCGGTAAGTTAAATTTTTTACATTTATTTTAGTTTAAGTTTTTTTTATTTTAATAGATAGTTTTGGTAGTTTAATTTCTTTGCCCTTTTTTTTTGTTATATATGTAGGCGGAGTTCAGAGCTAGTCGTGCTGTGGTGGGGGATGAGTTTTTGGGCCACGCAGGAGCCGAGGACTTAGCTTATGTAATACCCGAAAATTTTGGAAGTTTTGAGACGAGTATATAACGTAACGACTTAAAAATAAACCGTGCTTAAAGGTTATATATTTAAATTTAAGAAAATATTTGATTAATTGAATCAAATATGACGATGGAATATTTGGGATGATTTGTTGAACGCGCCAATAAACGTTACGAATGAATAACGTTACAATGCTATAACGTTATATACGTTGCGCGCAAGGACTATCGATTTAATCCTAAAAACAATGAATTATGACTCGGGAGGTCATATTTTCATACATGAGATAAATCTATCGATGGAAATAGATTTTTCGTGGATTAATATTACGAAATTTGGGTGAACAATTGACTGAACGAGACGTTTCGTGGGACGAAACGTGGGATAAACCCACACACACACCCACCTCCACTCTCCCTCTCTTTTCTCTCCACTTCCTCTCCTTTTCCTCTCCACTCTCCCGCACTTCCCTCCACCCCACACCACTTCAACCACCTGCCGGCCACCATCATCATCATCTCCCAAGCAGCAGCAGCCGCCTCTCCGGCCACCATCATCATCAACATCCAAGCATCATCATCATCAACATCATCATCTTCAACATCATCATCATCATTCCATCGTTTCCATCGTCATCACGCCGCCCAAACCAAGACCACGGGCAGCAGCAGCGTGGAGGGGAGGATCAGCATCGGCAGCACGGCTAGGGGACCCCAACGGATCAATCCGGGTGATCGTGTGCTTAAGAAAAGCAAACGCGTTCGAGGTAACCTCACTCGTCCGATACACCTCGTTTATTCATTCACACGATTCAAACACTTCCGCGCATGCCTTGGGACGTGTTAATGTAGTGTTTGATGAGTGTATGATGATTTGGATGCTTAAAAACGCGTATTGGGCGATCCGCTTACGGGCAGAGAGGTTTCCTGCAGGTTCTCACTAGAGATCCGTCGCATCCGCGACAATCCTGAGTCGCGGCTACGACGAGGGGAAAAATCTGGGAATTTCCTGCGCAGTACCGTCGATCCCACGACCATCCTGTGTCGCGCCCGCGACCATCCTGGGTCGCGCCCGCGACGAGGGAAAACTCAGCATTGGCCAAACAGTATCGTCCCGCCAGCGACAGCCCAATGTCGCGCTCGCGACGGCCTGGTAAGGGAAAATACATTTTTCGAGCCCCAAAACTTAAACTTAAATGCGTATTTGAGATATATAACATGTACGCATGAAAATACATCGTCAAACGTGCATAAACGATAACGTTGACATATGTTGGGGTATCTGGGGTTGAAATGAATTAGAATGTACCCGTATAATATATATACCCTCATGGAAATAAATGTAAGCGACCGCTAGATGATTAATAAAAAGGGAACGGGAGATATGGAGCATAGTTACACTATCCATGTGAACCAATGAAAAGCAAACAAATGTGAAATATCGCTTCCTTGAACTGATAAGGACGACATTGACATCCCTTGTGGATCATTGGTCGTTTTCTTGAATTTGTTGAGAAGGTCGA
>JAOVYX010012373.1:0-32719 GCA_035668315.1 Drosera spatulata
GGGGGGGGGGGGGGAGGCGCCGAGGAGGGGACGACGAAGGTGAGGGACAGGCGAGGGTAGTGGTGGAGGACATGGGTGGCGAAGTTGATTAACGGGATCAAGTGACCCATTCCTGGGCTCGGGAAGAAGATTATGTGAGGGGAAGAATCGGTTGGTGCCATTGTTGAGGTTTTGTTTTGTGGTGGTGTTGTGGGAATGAGGAATGAGTATTCAGTGGTGGTATTTATAGAGTGGAGATGACAAAATGAGGAGCATGGATTACAAGTCCTAATCATGGATTGGAGTGGAGCATCTTTTGCACAAACTAGTTTTACTATGTGTGAAACAACTCTAATTGTCAAGATCATAATCTAGATAGATCTGCGACTAAAAGCATCGTATTATATGGAAAAACACTATCGAGCAAACTCATTAAGATTCCAACATAAACGTTAAAAAGTTCTTTTCATCTCACAATCGGATATAGGATCAATGTGAATCAAAGCTTTAAGTTGATCACGAACCGTTCCTTCAATACATGGATGTACGATATGATTTGTATATCTAGTGATGCCTTTTGCGTATTGAACTTGTGTGGTCTTCCGACTGGCTCTCTCACTGTTTGGATGAGATAAGAAACTCTTTTAACATGACAGGAAACAGAAACGACGCCTTATGGAAATTGTCTATTCAGTTTTTCATGGAATCGTATCGCGATTCTACTATCTGACCATCAAAATTCTCTAAAGCATACCAGGTTTTGCATCAGTGCTCCAAAGTCATGCGCCCTCCGTCCAAAACATCTGCAACAAATTCTTCTTGGAAGTGTTGGTATCATTAAGCATCAATTTTTATGACATTATTATGAATTAATAATAATAACTCAAATTTTGAACTTTAATCATCTGATATCCTTTATTTAAAAGGTTATTCCGAGAAGTATCTCTTTGATCAATGAGTGCCGGCTCCTCCAGAGAACCATATGAATCGAGTCACATTGATTTGGCCGATGCCCACATTAACAACTTATCACCCACAAGCTTGGAATACTAAATTGTGAGAAAAGATAATGGATGTACCGTAATAAATCGTGATTATTTTAATTTTTTTTAATGTGAAAATTTTATTAAATATGATATGTTGTATATATTTTAAAATGATACAAATAAAAAACTATATATATTATAAAAAAAAGGAAATATTTAATTAATTTTGACAATTTTCAAACTTAACTTAAGACGACACAAATTTCTGCATCGATCTATGGCCATTTATTTTCAGATCAAGATGGAAGAAAGGAATTAGAGGGTGGGTCGAGAGCGGTCCAATGAAAGCCCACCGACACCTGCTCGACCTTGCATATGTTAGCGTGACGTCACCACTACGTAGTATGCTCCGGTGATATGATGAGGTACGGCACGAAATGACCAGGTTCGGCAATTTTCATACAGAGGGCATTTATTCATTAAAAAAAAAAATAAATTTACAAATCAATAAACAAAAATGAAATCGATTTATTCTGAATAGTCTATTGAAATTATATGTGAATTCTTCGGCCACAAAAATTTAAATGTGAATCCAAAATCTAGATTGATATCGTGAATTCAAAACCACTAATTTTCAGTATCTATCACTTGTTTGTAAGATAATTAATATTCAAGATATACATGTAAAATCATCTCGATGAAAAAGTAAAAATCAAACGAATCAATCGATTCAATGTTATTGAGGGAGCCAAAAAAGAGTTCAAAAGATGGAAATAAGGCTATGAGATTGGTCAAAATAAAAAGCCATGACAAGCAAGTATCTAACGATCATGGAATTTGTGAGCAATCGACTAACTTTGCTAATTTCAACAAATGAAAAAGAGAGATCTAAAACTCTTCTAAAAAAAAAAAAAAGAGAGAGAGAGAGAGATCTTAGGGTATTTTAAATCCAGTCCACCAACATGAAATGACAAACATCCCAATTAAGAATCTTGTTGAGGAACACTGATCCACGAATTTCAACCATTACATTTAATTGGTCGATGCGTCATCTTGAAGTTCTTAAAATAAGAAGATATACAATCAAACAATAAAATAAAAAGATGATCCATGCAATTCGAAATTCGATTAGTAGGAGCATTTGTATTAGAATTTCTTAATAGATTCTTCATTTTACATACTCAAATCTTCTTTTTCACATTTTACAGAATCTTTATTTATCACCTATTATATCAGAATTTTTATTTTAATCTCTACATATTTATATTAATGATATTTTATTTTATTATTTTTTTACTCTTGCTTTCATTCTTCTTTCTCTCTCCATCGCCGCCAAGAACGAACACCACACCATGTTGAAGTCGTCATCGTCCATCTGCCACCTGCTACCCAAAGTATTTTTTGGTATAGTATTACAATGCGTCAGAATAATTTTGTCCTGAGCCAACATAAGAATCCTGCTCTCACTTGCACTTATACCAAAAAAATATACCCAAAGTATTTTTTGGTATAGTATTACAATGCGTCAGAATAATTTTGTCCTGCTCTCACTTACACTTATACCAAAAAAATAATATTTTTTTATTGATTATAGATGTTGCAATGTACCCCCAAAATTATCTACTCACCGTTGATAATTATACATATAAAAAAAGATTTTAATATATATCCAATTTTTGCCCAATTTTTCATTTCAGTTATCTAAACTACATTACTTTTCTCTTAGATAATCTAATGCAAATGTTCCAAGACCAATCAAAAGGTTGCTCATCTAAAAATCCTGAAATGAACAACGACCAAGGCACACTGATATTCCATGGCAGTTAGTACGAGTCGTAGTTATCAGAGCCGCCCGACTGGACACGAAGCAGACGGTCAGATTACTACTTTCGCCGCATTACAACGTCTATCTACCCACGTAATGAGTGACATAGGCTTGCCAATCTAATGCAGGTTTCACCAAGTAACATCTGGACTCCAAACGATACCAACCGTTCGACAGTTCCCACATCATAAAAAATGTTGCCATTGGAAGGTGCTCAGTTGGCTATGACAAAGAAGGAATTATATGAGACACAGAGCTTGATTAACATTAGAGTGAAGTTAGACGAATTCATGATTACAAACGTTCAACTTCACTCATTTTGCATACTCATTTGCTACTGGCCAGTAGACGATGAATGGTGACTACTTGCTGAGCTCTTTTCTTCTGCTTGCGAAACCTTCACCGTGTCTCATGATCCAAAACCTCTCTATTTCCTCAGCTTTCCGCCCCGGTACTCTCCCCGCTATCAAAGCCCATCTGCAGCCAATTTTTCAACCCCAAATGCAAATCAGAGACATTATTCAGCATAGATCAAGGTCATTGATAAAAAGACTGAAAGGTCGAATAAGATGCAAGACAGTTCAACGGTAGAGAGAAATGCTAATCACATTCTTTTGCATGTCAAAAACACGCTTGAATGGAGCAGTTGGGAGCAGCTACGACAAAATTATTGAGAAAGAATCCCGACCAAAACATACTTGTGAAACAGAGACAGTCAAAACAACCAAATTTTCGCAACCCTCCAATGTGCTAAGCACCACCAGATGTTTTCAGTACATCAAAAGACAAACTACAGGATCCTCAGTCAAATGTAACATTAAACTTGCCTAGTTGCTTTCAATATTAGGCCATCAAAATGTTGAAAACTGAGATACGGTACTCATTGAACTAAGCGAATTTCCTCAAATTCAACAAGATAATACCGAGTCCAAGAAATTTCCCGTGACGTCATACGCTACGACATTTCTTGAACTAATCTATATAACTAAACAACTTGATCTTTGAATCATAGCCAACACGGCTCTGTAATCTAGAAGGACATACATACTCACCTGGTGCTGAAAATAGTAAACTATTTGAGTATCTAACCAAGAACTCATAAAAATATGTTATAATTCTGTACTCATATCTTAAGTATTCCTGTATCCCCCGCATAATCAAGGTCTTAATTGTACTTTAAGCAAGCATTCTATTGTTATAACCTGCCAAAATATCCTATTTGATTAAAGATTAATTGCTAATGAATAGTCGCTAAGCAAACAGATAGCGATTGGTTTGGCGGGAAAATGCAAGTGAGAACAAGAATACAATAAATTTTGAAATTCGGAGAAATATGTAGCGACCTCGTGCTCATCACCTAATCTCGACTAACGGGTAAATGAGAAACTGTGTATGATAAGGCAAAACTTTTGTAGTAATGAAAGTACTCTAGCGAATCCTCGGAGAGTGAAAGTTTGGTTACAAGGTACAAACTTTCCTCGTGCTAACGCATTAGTGAAAGGAAAGACAAGAATCTAGCACTCATATGTGAGGGTTTTCAAGAAAAAAACCATTCCAGGACCAAGAGGTCCAAGACTTTTGTAAAGACTGAGGTATCACCCTCTAGAAAGATTTTCAATTTGAGACAGGTTATTCAGGCTGGCAATGACTTCAAAAGATCTAGACGTAATGAGGATCGCAATCCTGTTGAACGACAATAGAGTCGATATTCTGTGTTACAGGAAAACCCTCTAGTATACAAAGTGATCCACAAAGTTCATGCTCCTAGTAAAGTTATAAAACAACCAAAACACCGCGCTTAACCAGAAAGGTCATTTTATTCACCCAACCTATCGACCACCACATATGTAGTTTATATTATTCTATACGTATGAATATAAATTTTATTTTCATATCAAATCACGTCTGATCGTCCCGTAATATATATTAGGTTAAAGTATGTAGCTTACACAACAATTGATTTTCACGATAAATTTACAAAAAAATTACGTTTGATCGTCGTTACACGCGTGTCTCAACATGTAGCTGAGGGTTGTGTGTTAGATAGCCGACAGCCAACACGTAAAAAATCCCGTTGGATCTCTCAACATGAATATGACGACTTGAAAATTTCCTTGAGGCGTACCTTAGCAGCGACGCGTTGCATGACCTGGGTGCTTGAAAAAATGAGCAAAGATCGCTAACGTCCGCATGTAGTGAGAAATGAGCAAAGATTTCAGCATCACGGACGGATGCGGTTAAAGAAGTTAGTCCAGAAAAACAGAATTCGTTTAGGTAGTTGGAACATTGGGACCTTGAATTGAAAACTTTTAGAGACAGTAGATACAATGGTTTAAAAAAGATTCATATCGCTTGCTTACAAGAGACGAAGTGGACCGAAAATAAGACTAAGTTTATTCAAAATACGGGGTTCAAGCTATGATATTGTGGTCAAAGTCGGACTAGGAATGAAATTGGTATAATTATACGTAAAGAGTTAGTAGAAAATATGATTAGTATCAAGCGTTGGAGAGATATGATGATTTCTATTAAGGTGTTGATCGGGAAGGAAGTGATTAATGTGATAAGTGCTTATGCCCCGCAAGTAGGTCTTGAAGAAGATGCTAATGTTCAGTTTTGGGAAGACATGGATGAAGTAGTGCAGTCGATCCCTGAGAAGGAAAAACTCTTTATTGATGGGGATCTGAATGGACGTGTCGGTGAGGAGAAAGATGATTACTGAGAGGTTCACGAAGGATTTGGTTTTGGTGAGAGAAATATAGAAGGGAGAAGTATATTGGATTTTGCTGAAACATATGACTTTATGGTTGTGAATACCTTTTTTAAAAAACGTGAAGAGCATTTGATAACCTTTAAGAGTGGTTTATGCAAGTCTCAGATTGATTATTTTCTTAGGAGGCGAATAGACCTGAAGGATTAGAAGGACTGTAAGGTTATCCCAGGAGAATGTTTGACCACTCAGCACCGTTTGTCAATTATAGATGTATTTTTATTTCAAATAGAAAAGAAGAAGAAAACAAAATGTAATATCATAAGGACAAAATGATGGAACTTAAAAGGAGATGAGCAAAAGTTTTTCAAAGAGAGTTTGGTGAGAAAAGATCCATGGACATTTGACGGGAGTGCATGTGAGATGTGGGATGCGATGGCTGATTGTATCCGACGTGTAGCGAAGGAGACATTAGGACAATCTAAAGGGCCAATCACCGTTGGATAAAGAGGGATGGTGGTGGAGTAAAGAGATTCAAGATAAGATGAAGTATAAGAAAGAATGTTACAAGGCTCTGTTTAAATGTCATAGTGATGAAAATTTGAAGAAGTATAGACGCGTTAAAAAAAAATAAATATGCTGTGAACGATGCGAAGAATAAATTGTATGAGAAGTTGTATGAAAGACTAAACACAAAAGAGGGGGAAAAAGAAGTCTTTAAGTTAGGTAGATCAAGAGACAGAAGAACTAAGGGTTTAGGCCAGGTAAAATGTGTTAAGAACGATACCGAGTATATTCTTACGACTGATGAGGACATTAAGAAAAAAGGAGAGAGTATTTTGACAAACTCCTTAATTGCATAAGGAAAGTGCCTCTGAATGAAACAAGTGGGAATGTACATATGATGATGAACCGATGTTACTTTCACCACATTAGCACAGAGGAAGTTAAGAAGGCTTTAAAGCGGATGAGCTCAAGAAAGTCTATGGGTCCAGATGAAATCCCGATCGAAATTTGGAAATGCCTTGGGATAGAAGGAGTTAATTGGTTGACAAAACTCTTTAATCGAATTTTGATAGATAAGAAGATGCCTGATGAGTGGAGAAGGAGTACTTTGATTCCCATATACAAAAGCAAAGGAGATGTTCAAAACTGCTCCAATTACAGAGGAATCAAACTTGTGAGTCACAGTATGAAGTTATGGGAGAAAGTGATAGAGAAAAGGTTAAAAAAAGCTACAGCAGTGACTGAGAATCAGTTTGGTTTCATGCCTGGTAGGTCAACCATGAAAGCTATTTACCTTTTGCGATGTGTAATGGAACGTTTTAGGATAGAGAAGAAGAATTTACATATGCTTTTGTCGACCTGAAAAAGACGTATGATTCTGTTCTAAAAGAAGTGATTTGAAAAACTTCAGAAACGAAGAGAGTGACGAGAAGGTATCTCGAGATTGTGAAAGACATGTATGAACAAGCTGCTACATGTGTGCGAACCCATGGTGAAACGACTGCTTTTCCTATTAAAGTGGGTTTACACCAAAGATCAGCTTTGAGCCCATACCTTTTCGCCTTAATAATGGATGATCTCACTAGGCATATACAAGATGAAGTACCACGATGTTTATTTTTCGTTGATGATATTGCTCTGATGGATGATACGAAAGAAGGGGTGAATGAAAAACTTGAGATTTGGAAGGAGGCGTTGGAAAGTAAGGGGTTAAGGATCAGTAGAACCAAAACAGAATATATGGAATGTCTTTCATGAGAGTAGGCAAACAAATGGTGAGAATGTATTATTAGGAACAAAGTCTCTCCCTAAAACGGATTCTTTCAAATATTTAGCTTCGATGCTGCATAAGAATGGAGGAATTGATGCAGATATTGATCATAGGATTAAAACAGGTTGACTAAAATGGAAGGACGTTTCAGGGGTGTTATGTGATCCTAAAATACCTATCAACTTAAAAGGAAAGTTTTACAAAACAGCTATTCGATCAACGATGCTATATGGGTCAGAATATTGGACAATTAAGTGACAGCATGTACAGAAGATGAGTGTAAACGAGATGAAAATGTTAAGATGGATGTATGGACATACAAGAATAAATAGGATACGACATGAAATTATCAGACAGAAAGTGGGTGCTGCTCCAATAGAAGATAAAATCATGGAGTCACGACTAAGATGGTATGGTCATGTGAAACCCAAGCCAGTCACAACTTCTCTTAGGAGATGTGAAGCTTTAGAGTTGCCACATGTCAAGAGAGGATGAGGGAGACCTAAAAAGATCATGAGAGAAACCTTGAAGTATGATATGACCTATCATAATCTTACAGAAGATGATGTACATGATAGATTGGAATGGCGCCGTCGTATTCATGTAGCCGATCTGACTTGATGGAATAAAGGCTTGATTTGTTATTGTTGTCGTTGTCGTTGTACGTGTGTCAAACTTTACATTGACACGTGCAAAGTTAAAACGTTGCATTTTTCGTGGGACGGAGGGAATGCATGGTTATCAAGAATACTTGGTTTTGAGTCACGTTCTTGATAATCTTGTTGATGTAACTATAATCAAGGCTTAGCTATCGTTAAGAGGTGATCATAGACTCTTAAACTTCATATCACACAGCACAGACCAGTAGTATCATATAACCAAAATCACAAAACAAATTAAAGTATTCAGGAACTTGTAACAATGCTTCAGAAGGGAGGGAGAAAGAAGATGGAAAAGGAGTACCTGTCACCCACAAGTTTGTACATTCTGAAGATGAGATCTTCTTCTTGCTCCGTCATGTTTATGAACTCCCACTCAATGCTGCTCACCTCTGACGTTTTCCATCACGCAGGAAAAATAAACAACGGAACCGTAAGAGAGGATATAAGTTGAAATCCATGTTCTTTTGCTGTCTCCAAAAAGACTAGCGGAGATGAAAAGTGAAAAAAAAAAAGTTCAAGAATCAACAAGAAACTCAAAAGGAGAAGACAAGGGAGGAGCATGCAAACCTTCGGAACAACAAGTTTGTGTCTTGGCCTTCTTTCGACGACGTTTGTCCATGATTTGGAGACAGCAATACCAAACAGAGCAAGACAAAGCAAAGAAACACAAAGGGCTCCTTTCTGTTGTGGAAGATGGGTAAAAGGAGAACAGGTCACACAACCGATGATGCAAATGGTATAGAAAAGAAGAACTTGAAAGCAAATGCAATGAAGAGGGGATAAAAAGTAGGCAATCAATGTGGCTTTCTTTTTCACTTGAAACAGAAAGGAGAAGGAAGTTGTGTGCTTTCTAACTTGTAAGAAGAACTCATGAATAAAGATTTATATACCCCCAAGCAGTTACTTATAATAGTGCAATATCCATAAACATACTACCAAACAATTCAAAGCATATACAGTAATACTACTACATTGTCATGGTGATGAAAAGTAAATAAATTTATGTGAAGGAAAACATATGAAAATTTGTGCTCTGTGTTTTGGGTTTGTTTTCACTTCATCCCTGTGAAACATTGGAAGAAGAGCCCCTTCAGCTGCCTGTGAGGTGATGAAAGGGAGAAGTGAGAAAATTGGAACTAAAGGTCCTACCAAACATGCTTCGCTACATGAAGGGTTGGTTGACTTGTAGTTGTCATGTTGATTCTGTGTGAAAATATTTGAACCCCTCTTTTTTTCACCTTAGTTGGCAATGCTTGTGCAAATATGATCGCTAGTCAAATCTAGTCCTCCCACTATTTCTATAAAGCACTCTTCATATAAAGGGATGTGAGTTCATGGGATGGGACCAAATATGACCCTGAGGTGCCAAGTATAGCTATTTGAAGATACGATTGGTTCAAAAGTGACTAAGTTGAGTGTGTGAGATAGCACAAATCACGGACTCACGAGTAAGTAGTTGCCCAAGATCAGCGCTTAGGTATTTCACTAATCAGGAAGTTACGGTGTAGCAAGTAGGGGAGAGGCGACCATTAAGGTAGAAAAGAACTAGACGTAAAGAACAAACGGGAATCAGCTATTATCAAAAATCACCTCAGAGAACCCTGCTAATACATAACGTTTGTGTTAAACACATGATAAAATGAATTTTTGTGTATCATGTGAATCACCTATTCATACCTAGCAAAGACTAGTGTTTTCTGGTTTGCCAATTCTTCAGGAGTATATTGACTGAACCACAAAAGAGACCAAGTTACAGCATCCAAGGTTCTCTGGTTTTGTATTAATCAATAATCATTGGCATTAATTGTATGTTGAAACACGAAAACGCTCACAATCATGTTTTTAACTAGAGAACCATATTCATTAACGTGTCCTTGACAAGATAGAGCACAGGAACCTAAATATAGGAAGGTGCTAATTGCAATACCTATATTTAGCATTCCCTGCTAAACATACTACCCAGTTTAAGAAGATATTCACTACAATTATCTTTTTAAAAAAGATATTCACTACAGAACTAGAGGACATTCGCATAAAACGACATACGGATAAAACAGCCTTACTAAAACTATTACCGGAATATCAAATATTGGAATAAACAAGTGTCTTTAAGAGTTAAATAAAGCAAAAAGCAAGTTCTACTTTTACTTGTATTCTCAAGGAAATGGGAGAGCAATAAACATGGAACAGTGAAGACTAGAACAATCCAATGGACATGAGAAAACAAAAACAGATGGAGACGGAATCTTAAGCATGGAGTTATTCATTAAGATGATCATGATATCATAATCGTATAATCACTAATTATCCTTGCTCTAATATGTGGCACGCAGGACATTAGTAGATTACATCTTGACCACCTTGAGAGGATAATCCATCCAATGATTATTCTAAAAGTTAGGGGAGGATGCAAATTTTTTACTACCTCGCTACGAGGAGAGAGTAGGATAAAGGAAACTCCACCACCATGTCACAGCCCCTATAAAACCAATTTCGCATACACAAAAAGAAAGAAACGAACAGCCAAAAAACAAGGGTCCTTGTCAATCGACTTTCTGAAAAGCTGGCACAAAGATACTCATATGTGGTCACTTCCTCATCTATCCACTATTCAAATGATTCCCCACCCGCCAACTACCAAGGTCAGACTATAGTTTCAAGCTTTACAAATTTTCTCCAACTAGGTCTAATATTTGAGACTTATATGGGAAAGCCAAACACTATACATTATGTACACAAGTCATTTCATATAACCTATACGGTCATTTTTCGATCTAAGAACGTTAATACTCTGTAGTATACAGTTCCATGAATCGATAGACAGTAGGCACATAGGCAGTCTTACTAACATCCTTATACTTATGAAGCATTCGACAATGAACACGGGTTAAAAGTTGCTAAATATTTCAACCTAAAGCAGCAATTTGTTCTTCATTACATTCGACCAAGCATACGCCACCAATGTATTCACCGAAAAAAGTTGCTACCATATGTCCTTCCTATCAGCATCTATTCTTCAAGCTTCAGGAGTTATCATGCACTATACGAAATTCCTTTCACGCAATATCTATGGAACACACAACCATTTCAAACAGATCTTAACAGGAAAATTTGACACATTTAAGTAACTTCAGAATTCAGAATAGAACTTTAAGCTGCAAACTCAGTCATAAACGGCATATCAAGCCACACCTTCGCACCAAGATAGCAAAACTGTACGAGTAAAATACATACAAAGAAAAAATTCACAGGATGAGTACCTGAGTCTTCACGGATGCAATACCACAGCTTGAAGGCAACGATCAAATCCAGCCAGTCTGAACAACGTTGTTCAACCATGCCTCACGAAGCCGAGGAGCAAGTTCAGGGTCGACCCAAGAACCAAGTGTAAAGCAAACTCCTTGATGTTGTAGACAGCTAGGGTGGAATCCACATTCAAGCTAAATACCTTCTTTTTTGTAGCCTTCAAGCTTGACATTGTATATGTTGTGAAATCTCTCCACTTCAAGAACGGTAGCGTGCTGGCAGATAGAGTAAATAGTTGATCGCCCAAAAGTCATGAATGACCCACAAGGAAAATTGATCGCACAACCAATTCCACTCAGCATACATATGCCCCCCGCTGCTTCTTCCTTGCAAAGTTCACCAAGCCTTCTCTCGCACAACCACAGCTTGAGTTCACCTCAATATACAACACTATGGTGCTAATGGCAATTAGGTTGGTTTCAATACTACTAGAATTTAATGTATTATTACTACAATTAGCATCAAGGATTACATTTATTCATACATACAAAGAGATTAGAATCTATTATGGGGAGTGAATTGTGAAATACACGTAGAGAGGAGCATCCATTTATTCATACAATATACTTATTCATATATACTTAATCCTACAAGCTTATTCAACGACAACAATAACAACAGATCAAGCCTTTATCCTAACAAGTGAGGTCGGCTATATGAATACGACGACGTCATTCAATTCTAGTCGGCATATTCATATTGAGAGATCCAATAGGACTTTTTACGTGTTGGCTGCCGGATACCTATCACACAACCCTCACTATTTTATCAGGATTTGGGAGCGGTTATGGACGGAATAAAAATCCCCATCCTAGGTAGGTTTTTCAAGCTTATTCAACATCCACCTAAAATCTTCTCGGAGATGCAGTACAGATTTGAGACGAACGGCATCCCATATCCGCACTTGTGTCTAAGCTCCATTGCCATGTGAAAGTTGATGTTGGAGAAGCCGGGTACGACGAGCACAGTGACTTTGACGTAGGCGCAACAGTGTCGTCTCTGTGATCCATTGTGACGGGAAGCAGAGACGATCACGTCGTATACTCGTGGTCAGCAACTAGGATCTGGGCTGGAAGATACACCGATGATGAATCCAGCACACGAGTGGAGCTCTATTTTGATCATCTGGGCACAATGCAACGGAGCATCTGATTTCGTCCTTCCGTGGGATTATCAAAATGGAGCTCTACCATGCGCGGATGCCGACGTATCCGTCAGCCTAGACCCTGGTTGCTATCAAGGAGTATACAATCACAATGTCTCTATTCCCCACCACGATGAACCACTGAGAGAGCAGTATTGCGCTCGCATCAAGGTCACAGTGCTCGTCATGTCCGGCTTCCATGACATTAACCTTTGCAGAGCAAAGTAGCTTAGGCACAATGAGATGTCATTTGTCCCAGACCCCGCACTGCATCAAATCTAGAAGATTTTAAGAGGATGTTGATTTAAGTATGTATGATAAAATATGTATGAATAACTATACGTTATAAATAAGTGGATGTTCTTCCTACACGGATTTCCACTATTCACTTCCAACCATAGACTCTAATCTCTATGTATGTATGAATAGGTGTAATCCTTAATGCTAATCGTAGTAATAATATATTACATACTAATAGTATTGAACAGAACCTAACTGTCATTAACACCATAATGCTATATATAGAGAGGTTTTCACAAAGGCCACGAATTAAGGTTCATGATCTCGCTAAGATCGACTCCACAAAAAATCTCACTCTCCCACAGATAGAGGGCATGGTTATGTGCGGAGTCAATCTGGATCTTGATCATCCAGTACCTTCCCAGCAAAGATGAGCATTTGCGGTCAGGAGAGATTCCCTCATCCTGAATTTCCCATCGCATATAATCAATAGAATCAGTAGTATCCATGTCAAAGAGACAGTTTTCACATAGTTCAGTGCTCTGTACATCAAACGAAAAACATGTCAAATATGCAACAAAACTCAAGCTAAACCAAAACGAAAAATAAATACCAGACCCTATAATCACAACACAGTGCAAAAAGCAGCCCAATTTGACAGGTTTTATCAACCGATCTAAGATCAGATCACCAAATCGACCAATTAACCTCCGAATTCCTCTGACAAACGATTCATCTTGATGACCACGACTGATTTATAATTCCGGTCAATGAACCTTGACAAAAGAAGTTCTTGGGAAAGCGTCATACAAGGCCATCCGCTATCCTATAATCACCTCGGCAAAGAATTAGAGGATTGGCTTCAGATCGACAACCAGTCCTAAAGCATTTTCGATTTCTAGAGGAAGAGCACGCACTATATCTATCAAATACTCCAATTCAGGTTATTTTGTTCATTGATTAATTTCTCATATTACAAGCAGAACCAAAACACATTCCACCTTATTCGGCCAACGCTCACCCTTAGCATCCACATTAACAAAGAAGACCGAACAACGAAATAAATCGACCATCCGATTCACGATCAAACAATTCCATACACTAACACTAACAAGAACATATAAATCCAAAACCACGATCACAACCAATTCCAGACGATCACTGTATGATTCGAGTCATGGAATTGATAATTTCATCCTCACATCGACAACAGATCGGAAACGATGAATAGCCAGCACGATTAAAATCATTAATCGATGAGCGAATTCTGAGTTGAGAGTCCAAACAAATTAGGGCATGGAAAATCAAACCTGGATTTGATTCTCGAAACAGGAGCCAGCGACGAAACCAAAACACGAAGGGAGAACGAGATTCGTACCTTGAATCTATGAGCGGAGAAAACTCGCTGGGAACGGGACATTTGTGCCGATCGTTGCGAACGGGAGATTTGAGACGATCATGCTTTTCACACCCTGCTGGTGAGTTTTGGGTAGGTGCGAAAAGAAAGGAAATGAGTAAGAAAGTGAGCAATTTTGCACAAGTTTACGCTTGTGAGTGTTTATTTTAAGAGGGAAACCACAACCACAAAAAAATCAAATTTTTATCTTATTAAATAGGATTGGTTACATAAATACGATGACGTAATTATAATCTATTATTATATCATCTTTTATAAGATTATGATAGATCATATCATATTTCAAGGTTTTTCTCATGATCTTTTTAGGTCTTCCTTGTCGTCTCTTGACATATGCTAATTCCAACCTTCACATTTTCTAACAAAAGTTGTGATTTAACTGCGTTTCACATGATCATATTTTAAGAGGAGAAAGAAAAAGAAAATATGAATCACTATTTTTATCAATTTTTTTTAGGATAATTGAATAAAAGTATCCAAGAGAAGTTTCATATATGTTTTACAATCCATTTTAATTTTTACAACTCACATGTATAAAATTACAGTGAACACATGTATGATATATAGTTCATATAGTCACTGTTTATAATTCACGGGTGTTAATGGATACTAAAATATGAGTGAAACTTCTATTGGATATTTTTGTTCAAATTGTCTTTTTTTTCCAAAAATAGAAAGATTTGGAAGAAAAAAACCCTTACATGAAACTTTTAGACTTTCATTCTTACCCTTGATTATATACTCTTCTTAAAACCCAAAGTGATCCTTTATACGGGAACTCGAGGTGAAAATCCAAGGCTTGGGTGATAGATGGGTGCCAATTCGATACAAAAGGTTGCCCAATCCGTGTTTCCGTTGTGGGGTCATAGGTCACAGGGTCTCCGACTACAAGCACAAAGCAACATGGCAAGACGATGAGAATGGAATTCGACAAGAGAAATATCAGTACAACATAATGGCTACGGACATTTCCAGTCAAAAAGGGGTCCTACAATTTTGTCGTTATCAAAGAACAATAATCGAAGAAAAATGAGAATGTTAAGAAGGGACATTCCGATGGGATTTCGGTACGGATCAGTCGGAGATGTTTTCGGGAGGAAAAGTTTTTTCAAATTCTCAAATTGACAGTTACCAAATCAGGCTAGATATGAATAGAGGAAGAATCACTCTTATCAAGGAAAGAAATCATGGTGTCCCATTGTAATAGGGATTTTCACCCAATGCCACTGACCGATGCGAGATCAGAGGAAATGCCAAAATGGGAAGGTTCAGTCGTGGAGGTGGTAGAAGTCAACTCAACGAGAAATGAGCCCAACCAAAGGGCTATTGGGTTGGACCAGACCAACCTGGATGAGATGAGAGATGAGCAGATTGAAAGACGGCAAAAAGGGAAGGACGTGAGCTCGAATCAGGAGACCTATTCTAGTAATAAACCAAGCTGAGTAGGTAGGGATGTGCAACAAGGTCAGAGCAGATTGAAAGTGGGGAAAAAGGGAAGGACGTGGGCTCAAATCAAGAGACCTATTCTAGTAATAAACCAGGCTGAGCAGGAAGGGACAAGGATTTGCCTTGATAAAGATCATATCTAAAAGAGTGTATGAGGAAGCCAATGAACCCCGAAGCAAAAATTGGAAGATACATAGTGATTCGACAACAGTGCAAGAACGGAGACGTACGATTGGGACGCTGCATAGAATACATAGCTCTTTGTTGGAATTGATAGGGACTTGGGACCCACTGGATAGTTCGAGTTTTGACTGATACCCGCAAGAGACTAAAACCCCACTGGTTTTCTTAATGAAAGGAGGATTTAGACTGGATAAAACAAAAAAGGGATTTCGAAATAGTATAACGAAAGAAGTTATAGGCAGACTGCGAAAGTGGGGGGTGCTCCTCCTTTCGAATGATAAGTTTGAGGTTTCTATACATCAGCTATCTCGCAATTTCATTGACGCTGAGATCTTAAAATCTAATCGGTGGCCATTTTCAGACGTGTAGTGTAGGATCAATGTTATCCACTTATTCATAATATATAGCTAATTCATCAAGAAGAGGACACAAATTCAGGTCATGGACGTGTCGCATCTCATCGTACTCATTACTAAGCTCCTCGGTCCTGCGAAGTTTGATGTTGTCATCGTTGTTGGGATGGCGAGCATTGACGCCAAGTGGCAAGCACAATAGTGTCATCACCGCACAATATGGAGACGAAAAATGGAGAGAGTCAGGTTGTGGAATTCTCCACAGCAGCCAGGCTCAGGACGGGGCAGGGGGTGTGGCGGGAGGGTGCATTAGTGATGAATCCGACGTACAGGAGTAGCTGACGTGCGATTGCTTTCGCACAACGCAATGGCTTATCTTCGATATTCTGAGTCAGAAGGACCAAAATCATCATGGTCATCATCACAATCTGGTTTGTGTTTGCCACTTTGAGACAATGTATGCTAGAGTTTGACGATTGAATGACTCTTTTATATGGTGCTTCTAATATGTTGAAGAGAGAAAGGTTACCAGCAGTTTATCAGACTCGAGAAATGACAAAGGAAAAGAAACCAGTAAAGAAATTATCCAAGTCATGTTCTCCAGGCAAATGATGAAAGAAATGCTCACACTCCCCACGATTATCAAGGAAAATCTAATGCACAAAAGGGAAAAAAAAGAAAAAGAAAAAAGGATGCATCTGTGGGGAATTCGATGCACAGAAAGGGGAAAAACGATGAATTTGTGATATTTAGTTTCAACACAGACTTACAAATCATAGAAAAAATGATGGAATATTGAAATCCATATATTGTAAATGCTCAATCTATATAATTGATTAATCAATACCATAGTACTATCATAGGCATCATCGCATCATACATAAGGCATCATATATGTTTAGAACATTATGCACGGCGATCCCTCGACACTTGTGAGGCTGAAATTAGGGATAGCAAATAGAGTAATCCTGACGCAAGCGCAAAAGCGATTTTTGAGTTTTTGATCCCTTCGAGGGATATTATTGGAGAGATTATACACCCCTGATGGCTGATAGCAATCAGGGCGCGGGTAGTTCACGGCTCTATTTGACAAGCCATTTCAGGGGTTGAGTTCGTCACGGATCCTCCCGTAGTGAAGCACCCTATAGTGAAGGGACTCAACTTCAGTGTTGCACAGAATGAAGAGAATCATCATGGTAAAAATCACAATCTGGATTTTGTTTGTCATTTTTTAGACAGAAAATGGATGATTGAGTTTGATGTAATGATGTGAATTATCCTATTCTGATGATCATCCAATTACCCTTTTTTTTTATATATATTAGTCGATTCAATTAATTGGATTTCAGACGGAATTTGATGTTCTAAATGAGGAAAACAATCTAGTTATGACATTCAATTTCATATTATAGTCGCGTATTCGGAATTTTATGGTCTGTTGTGCTCATCCGTCAGAATTCAGGGACGGAGGTTGAAGAAGAAGAGCTGCGGTCTGGAGCTAGGACTAGGGTTGGGCTTAACTGGGGTGGTTAGAGCAAGGCTGGTGTTGTCAACTTTTCATTGGGCTCCTGGTAATAGAGGCTCAACAAATTTTAACTTCTTCTCGTATCAATTACAACCGTCCAAAACCAAGCAAAGTGACTAGGCTGGGCATATATCAATAACAATAATTAACAAAGACCTGGACCATGAAATTTCCCAACACCACTTGTGAATCTAAGCCTTTCCATCATCAAGCCCAACGACAATCGTTCCCTTCTTTTTTTTTTCTTCTTTTTTTTGTGACGAGGATGTCGCGGGCATCTCAACTAATCCCCCGGACACTGACAAGACGTCCCCCATCAGAATCGGATAAATCTTTGACCGAAATCAAAGAACGTGATCAACATGGATTTTGAGACTGCTTGAGTCGAACACCACTAAACCAACCCAGGTTGGTTTATCGTCCCCTTCTTTCTTACCTTATTTCTCCCGTGAACCCAAACTCCACATTGGGTTGCCATTTTCCTCTCCTCTACTTATTCATAGTATATAGTAAATTCAGTTGGAAGAGGACACAGTTTGGGTCATAGATGTGCGACATTTCATCGCGCTCATTCCTAAGTTCCTCGATCCTGTGGAGTTTGATGTCATCATCGTCATCCGGGATGACGAGCATTGAAGCCATGACGTAGGCACAATAGTGCCGTCGTCGCACAATATGGAGGAGGGGAGCAAAGAGAGAGTCAGGTTGTAGACTCTAAAACGCACCCAGGGTCGGGGCGAGAAAATGGGCCAGTGATGAATCCGGCGCACGGGAGGTGCTCACGTGTGATTGTTTTCGCACAATGCAAAGGGTTACCTTCGATATTTTGAGTCAAAAGGATCATAATCATCATGGTCATCATCAGAATCTAGTTTGTGTTTGCCATTTTGAGACAATTTATGTTTGAGTTTGATGATATAATGACCCTTTTTTAATAGTGCTTCTGATAAGAGAGAAAAGTTACCAGCAGTTTATCAGACTTGAGAAATGACAAAGAAAAGAAAACCAATAAGCAAATTATGTAAATCATGTTTTTTTAGATAAATAGTGAAAGAAATACTCACACTCTTCACGATGATCAAGGGGAATCTGAAAGTACAGGTTCTCATATGCTAAACTTGAATTTACGACTCCTCACCCAACTTGAATTGTCCATGAAACCGATGTTATTAAGAGATGAGTGGCAACTAACTCCATTGACAAGAGTAAAAAAGGAGATCACTCACCACAACAACCATCGTTTACCTTTTCTCTCGCGCATAATACTATCACTGAATTCTTTCTCATCCCAATCATCTTGATATCCACTTAGGATTATAAATGAGTCAAACCAAGACATGACTTGAGCTCGACTCGTTAAGGTAAATATCAGGTTTGGGATTGACTTCAAGATTGATTTGAGCCTAATCGAGTTGAGTCTATCAAGATTGGTTCGTAAATAGTTAATATTGGGGTTGGCTCGACTCGAATTTATTAATTTGAACCTAATCGAGTCGATTCAAGTTCAAGTCGATCCAAGCCTTTTTAAAATGGAACACAATATTTTTAAAATTCGACTTAAATTGTACTAACAAATTCATTACAAAGCAATCCAAACTAATAAGATATATTACAAAAATTGGACCGATGAGAGCCCCTTAGCCTCTTTAAGCTCTAAATATTTGGTTTGAAGCACCTCCTAATTTTATGCACATATACGCACAATGATTTGGTTGTTTTATGTCTATAGAAAATTACTGATATAATCATACAATCAATTCGTAGACAAATTGCATTTTTGGATATAATGTATATTTAATTATATCTTGTCAAATATATATGTATGCATGCATGCATATATATGCATATAAACGAGCTTTTAAATGAATTACCTCGTGCGCATCTCAAGTCAAGTCATAGAAGACTCGGACTTAGCTCGTTTAACTATACAAATTTAAAATTAAACTCAAACTTGACTTAATAATTGAATAAATGATATTTGAATTAATTTTTTTCGAGCAGTATCGAACAAATTCACAAATCAGTTTGACTAACTTACAGTCCTAATCATCGGGCTCCGGCCGTTTATTTTCATTTTCATGATTACTCCTTCCTAGGTCAATAAGAATCGACCCCTTCCCATACCAACATTACTAATCCCTCCGTCTTAGTCTTATTCAAATTGCGATCAAACACATACTACTTAACACGCAGCCAATAAAATCGTTCTAACATCAAACATAATCCCAATTTATATTTCTTCAATCAATGTTGTTTTATTGAGTTAAACTTCATCGGTCATGATCAGATCATAAAACATTTTTTTCATGCATACCCACGCTCTAACCATCAGATTTCAACTCCGCAAGGAATACACACTTCTCCACACTTTGTTTAACCTTTAGTGAAAAGAGCCTCAAAATGAATCATATATAAGAGTACAACGCTTTACATCACTAGTAGTATCCATGAACCGATCTCTCAAAAGAAAAAGGAAATAGAATTCGTGTTGCATTACAAAAGAAAAAGAGGCAAAAAAAAAATTTATTAAAAAAAAAAAGAAATGAGAAGAGGCCAGAAAGACCACTGTGGACATATATGCAAGTGCAACGCAAACCCTCGTAAAGTGAGGTACTCATTTTCCTTCTCGCAGCGGCTCCCCAAAACCTGGACTTATCACATCCGCGATCTTTCTACTGGATGACTTTCCGACAGATAAGCTTGCTGACTCTGGTTGAGAGTATCATCCATGGCAAGATCCCAACCTACAGATTATCATGGCCACAAGAATGCATCATGCTAGATGTAGGGGAAACAGAAATGTTCGTGATCATTCAGGAACAATTGAAAATGGAACTTCATCAACCTCTCTGAATCTCAAGTACATGACACAGAAACAGGATATGACGAGCCTCATATCCAGCCCATTTCAACATTTTAAACAGAAAAAATTTTCAACTGTGGAACAATAAGAACAAATTGGTCCTGATGTACATACCATAACCTTGTCATCGGCAAAAACCCCAGCTTTCCATGATAATACTTTCCCTGCAGGAGTGGACCAGGTTAAGGTATCTAAAAGATATGAAGAGTTTCTGAAAAAAGAAAAAAAGATATGAAGAGTTGTTCCTAAGATTAGACCTGATACGTATTGCAAGAAGGATGTGCAACACAAAATAATATTCGAATACCAAAATGCAACCCCCAAACTCAGCCACCCCGTGACTTGGGTACCTCATTCTCATCATTTTTCGGGCTTCACTAACATTATAAGGAAATCGAAAGAATACAAAGGCAAGGGATCTAACCAAAGGGTTGGACAAGCTCCTTTGAAATAGCAGCCACCGGAGATCCCCAAAACCAAATTGCTAGCACAAAGTATGTTAATATCTGCATCAGATCAGTAATTAATAGATTACACTAAAACCTCCACAGAACAACAAGAGAATTTTGCATACCTTTATGGGCGTCATAGCCTTCATATACGGATCATATGATGATTTCCTCTCCTTCATCTGCACCTCTTGTACTACAAGATATATTAACTTTCAGAGACTCACATAAGTCAAATAGCTAGCAATTGAATTCCAACCATAAAAAAGGCCAAATATGTTTACAACTTAAGATCAGAAAAAGTTCAAATCTTTTTACCAGCCAAACTCCATTCTCCAACATTAGATACTTCTGATAATTAACCTTAAAGGTAGGCCACAGTTCAAAACTAAAAACTAATGGGCTCAGACCACGGTTCACGAGTAGGAACTCTTGCAAAAACATATGGCTCAAAGAATACAAAAAAAAAAAAAATGAAAATGGGAGGGCCAAGGAAGTAGGAACCCTTATGCATTAAAATGATCTAAGCAAAGAAAACAAAATCTTTCACAAGCCATACTGCCAACAGATTTTACTTGCATAGAAGGTAGCCTTGCCCACTTTCCAAGAGTTAGTTTACAAGTTAATTATTGGACAATATTTCAAAAGGTTTATTTGTTAATAAAACGCACGTGTTTGTACTATGGACCATATTGCCATTAAGAATTGTGAGACATCTTCTGATCCATACTTTCCCCACACCTCTCCCTCTTAACTCTTTCTTGACCGCCCTACCTTTTAATCTCCTCTTTCCCCCAGGTTCTACAGCATCCCAAATGACAACTCTATTCTGCGCGTCACAGGTAAATTCATTCTATGCCACCTCTCTTAATTACCTGATTTTCTACTTTCTATCGAATCCAAATTTTCATGATCATAGCAAATAAAAAAAACAAAAACAAAAACAAAAACAAAAAGAGAAAGGAAAAAAGAAAGTATGTTCATTCCCTCAGCATCGAATCCCAACAGTGGTATAGCTGCTATAGCATGAAAACACAAAGTCAATGCTTTATGGGCAAAGATAGCGCAATATGATAAGCAATATTTTGTAAGGTCTCTTACTTTTTGCTAGTTCCTTCTCCTTGGCTGCAGCGATCCTCCTTAATTTTGCAGCTTGTGCAAACGTTGATGGCCTACAAACAAGAGGAAACAAGTTTCTATGCAACAATGAATCGAAAACTTAAGGGTGTGCACAAAACCCCTAGAGGAATGACTTACTGTGAGTATGCACTTGCTTCCTTCAGGAGCTCACGTATCTCTGCCCGCAGTTTGAGTTCTGTCTCACTCAAGGTTCCACCCTACATGAAGAATGAGATCGTGTCATGTCATGTAACTAGTGAAAGAATTTGAAGGGGGAATTAACAGTTAAAACATTTACGCACAAAGAACGGTAAACAAACATATACAAACGCCATTAGCAACACTTAAATGATCGGCCATACCTTCCCCTCGTTGCGCCAAAAACCTATTAAAATTGTTTAAACAGTCTGATATCATACCCCAAATCAGCATGACAAATGACATTAGCGACAAGCATAATATTTCCACATCTTGCCTTATTCAATTAACTGAAAAGGAAGATTGTGCACTGACAAGCATCAAGGAAGCACTTCATCCTTAGCTTATTCACAAAGTCATATTCGGATAGTTCTATACGCAAGTAAACCAGTGAAGGAACAAACTTTGCACATCTAGAGTTTGTCCACAAAATCTTTCACATATAAGTTTGTCAATCGCAATTACCATCAATGTGTTCAAAATGGGCTCTACCAAGAATAGATGATGCATTCATCCAGAGCCGGTCATTTAAAATGACCTAAACACAATAATGAAATTCAAATGAAAAGAAAAAGAATGGATATTGGGTGGTGACCTTGAAGTGGTGTTCGAGGTATCTGGGGAGAAACTGGATGAAGAAGACAATGATGAACACGGTTGGAGCTGCAAAACTGTTCCCTTGTTCTACCAAATCTTCCATTTTCTTCAAACCCTAATAATATTGGAAATCGATCCCCAAACCAAATTGACCCCTCAAAATCCCTAAAATTAGATCAAAATGGGATCAACTCAACTCAATAGCGATTGAATGACCCGCGAGATGAGGGGGATGGCAGCCGTTGTCTCATCAAAATCGGATCAACTCAACTACGCCGAGAGATGACGTGTACGGCCCTGAACTGTATATCAATCGAAAAACATGTCGAATATGCAACAAAACTCAAGTTAAACCGAAACGAGAAATAAACACCAGACCCTATACTCAGAACACAGTGCAAAAAGTATCCCAATTTGACATGTTTTATTAACCGATCTAAGATCAGATCACCAACTCGGCCAATTAACCTCCGATTTTCTCGGATAAAATATTCATTTTCACAACCACAACTGATTTATGATTCCGGTTATGAACCTTGGCAAAAAGAAGTTTTCTGAGGAAAACCTCATAAAAGACCATCCACTATTCTATAAGTTGCCACAGATCTTTAATCACCTTGGCTAGGAATCCACCATTGAATCAGAGAATTGGCTTCAGATCGTCGGAACATTGTTGATTTCAAGAGGACGAGTTTGACCTATGCATCAAAATACTCCAATCAAGATGATTCATGCATAGATTCCATTCACATAGATCACGAGCAAAACTGAGACATATTCCAGTTGGTTCGACGATTTCCCCTTTAGAATCATAGATCGATCATCCAATTCATGAGCAAACAATTCCATTCTCAAACAAATGATTAGAGATTAACCTATCAAATTCACAACAACGAACAAAACCAAACTCAAATAAAAGAGGAGCCAATCGATCACAATACGATTTCGAGTCATCGAATCGATAACGTCATCGTCACACGAAAACAGATCGGAAACGAACAATAACCAATATCATCAAATAATCAACACGATGAGCGAATTCAGAGTTCAGAGGGCAAACAAATTAGGGGATCGAAAATCAAACCTGGATTTGATTCTCGAAACAGGAGCGATGGACGAAACCCTAAGAGTACGATGTAAGAGATTCTATTTGGGATCAGAGTTGGTGCTATAACTTCCGAGCACTACCAGCGAACTTCCGGAAACATCAATCCCATCATAAATGTTTTAAAAAAATATTGAAAATTCAAAAATTAATTTTTAAAACACAAACATATGGTTGAAAACTGTCCGCGCCAGTTAAATGTTTTTTTTCTATTGTATTTTTGTTTTTGTTTTCCTGATATGATTGTTGTTTATGAATTTTTTTTGTTTGATTATGTGATAAACAGAATTATTTGATATTGATATTTGTTTTTTAAAAATATGAAACAAAAACAGAAAATGAAAAATAAAAAAAATCTTTTGTTTTTATTTTTTTATCTGAATATAATATTCAATATTCTCTTTACAATAAAAATATTTTATTTCATTATTTTTAATTTTCACTGTTGATTTTCTATTTCTTATATTGATTTTGATTTTCATAATTTTAAGTAGTGATACTAAACAGCCCCTAAGATCTTCATGTGTTTTTTATTTCATTTGCATACGATACTTAAGATTCCCTTATAATAAAATTATTTTGCTATTTTTTAAAATAATTTTGATTTTTATTATTGATTTTCTGTTTTTATTATAAATTTCAACAATGGTTGATATTTCGCGACAATTGTCAAGATATAATGTTTGCTCATACATCATCACGGATCAAACATCACCTCAAAAACTATAAAAATTAAAACATCGTAATTTATTTAAAACGAAAGAGTTACATCTTTTTCTCCACAGGATTTGCTCACTGATCCATCCTCAGCAATTCATTTACTACTTATTCCATCGTGAACGATAGAACGATAAGCCTGGATTTAAAGCACAAATCCTCATGCTTATACAGCAGAAGCAAACAGTGTAAATTAAGATGCATGAGCTTTTCAGATTGCAATAATCACCATTCAACTGGTAAAATATCCGATCAGAAACCAGTGGTGCAATATGCTAGTAGTAATGATCAGAAACCCATATTGTAAAGCACTGCTATCCAGTTTAACTACCTACAATTTGCCTGGGATTCATCTTGTACCTTGATTACCGATTTCTTCAACTAAAACGCAACATAAACTCCACGCCTAAACTATTAATTACGCATAGCAAGTTAGCAATAACATAAAGAGAGTGATGATTGCTTCTTAACAAGGGCTGCACAAAATTTCTGCCAAAAGTCTTGCGAACAAATCTCCAAGTTAATGTGGCCTTCCTATTCCTGCGATTCTCCGTGCAAGTTCGAAATCCTCCTTCACTGTGAAGGCAAAAATAGAGTTCACTAGTCGATACCGAGAAACAGGTAACAATCAAATTGCTAAGTTGTAGGCGCAAATGGTCATAAAAGAACATGAATGTCTACGTTGTTACTAAAATTCTGAAAACTAGAAGCATGAAATCGATGGAAAGCGTTCAAGAATGGTTGAAATGTAACCAAGCAGAAATCACGGAATGGTGCATATCACGATACAAACGTTTTCGCAATATGCAGAAGTGACTTATTCTACATAAAGTGCAGAAGTGATCACAACATGATGGGAATGATTAGATCATTGAATTAGCAAACAAATCAACATTTCCACATCTAATTCACACTACCAACGGAATGCTTTAGGAACCAAGATGCCAACACAATAGATGTAAATGGGCTGGGAGGGTCTGTATTAAGAAAACTTACTTAGAGTCACACGCTTGGCATGTATGGCACACAGCATTGCAATTTCAAACAATTCAACAAGATATATCTCTGCTGCCTGAGATACACAAAAGATCAACATGGCACGATTAGACTCGACATATATGGAGGTTGAATCTTCAAAAAAAAAAAAAAAAAAACGATGCTACTGAGAGTACAATATGCCTAATGGAGTCACCCGAGTCCTGAGTGCACATTTCCAAATGCACGGATAGAAGGTCAAATAGAAATCACATAACAAAACAAACATTCAGGACTTTTTCTCTAATGCATTTCTGTTTGACTTGAGCAAGAAATTCATCCAAGTGCAATAACACGAATATGCCTCTGATAATGTCATAATATTACCTCCTGAAGAGCAGATAAAGCATCGGGTGTCCAGCGAATACTGCCAAGAGAAAAGTAGTTGCAAACCTCTCTTACCTGAAATAAAAGATGGAATTCTTGAAAATTGTTCCAGGGATTTCATATGCAGTGTCGGTTTGGATAATATGGAAGAGCAAGATAGGCATATGACAAGTGAGGAACTTATCAAGGGACAAACCAGGAAAAGATTTTGAAACGATGCATTTATCAGGAAAAAAAAATCTTCTGACCCTGGTATTACTGTTGGGAGTGAGTTCCATGTGACAATGCATAAATGTGATAAAAATGTCATAATGATGTGTCTACAAGTAGTTACTAGTAATTTGCAACTACAGAGCACATACATTTGCAACGTATTATGAGAAGAGAACGGAAAGCACCCGTAAATGAAAGCATTTTTTTAATAGACGAAAAAGGATTCTTGTAGATGAAAACAAGAAATAAGCTTCCGGATTAAAGAGCAAGATCCTTTTAGACAACAGTTAAAACCTTCTCGTACGACTGATATCCCCATAATCATAACATTATTTGGAACACTGTTTAGATGATCATCTTTAGAGCAAACTTCAACAAACAGTTCAGTAACCCATATGGCCAAATACCCTCGATAACGAATTACTAAGCACTTATTTGTGAGCAGTGATCCACAGTTCAATACCGCCCATCACCTTGATTCCTAGAAACACATATGAACATAAGCACACTCACAGTCAAGGACCAACAATAATGACCGGACAAAAACCATACATTGCGGTTGAAGGCAGCAGCAGGAATGAGCCGATCACACGACTTCTGAAACCGACGAATCTCTCGAAGCGCAACCGTCCCAGGCCTGGCTCTTCTCTTCTTCATTTCCACGTGCCCATTATCAGATCCTATG
Organism: Drosera spatulata; assembly: GCA_035668315.1. Lineage (NCBI taxonomy): Eukaryota > Viridiplantae > Streptophyta > Magnoliopsida > Caryophyllales > Droseraceae > Drosera > Drosera spatulata. The sequence continues at coordinate 26,862 of JAOVYX010012373.1, forward strand.
AAACACCAAATCCCCAAAACTCATCGTCATCAAACCCTAAACCCCTAAATACCAAAGCCTCAAATACCAAAAACACCAATCCCAAAACACCCCTAAACAAAACCCATAACCCTCAATTTTCTCACCAGTCTCTGCCCTTCGACCTCCCTTCCCCTGCCAAAAACCACAACTTTTCATCACAAATCAACAAACCCAGAAAAAATCGACCCAAACCAAAAAAACTGGGTAATCAAAATCAACTCCCAAAACGTAATGGGTATCAATAATTTGTACCCTTTGAGCCCTTGAGGCAGTCCCTGCACATCAAAACATCCCCAAAAGGGCAAAAAATTAGGGTTCTTGAGAAACCAAATGGGGAAAGTGGGAAATGGGAAAGGAGAGGAGGCGAACCTGGTTTTTTGGTGCGGCGGCCGGGGGATGTTGTCACTGGTTGATGGGCGCGCGACATTGGTGGTGAAGGGTTTGCGGCGAGCGGCGAGCGGCGGAGGAGAATGAGAAGAGAATGGAGCGTGCGGAGTTGTGTGCTTTTTGTTACCGTTAAGCTATGTTAGTTTTTGAATTGTGAACTTTCATTCAAAGGGTTGTAGCACTCTCATGGTAGTGGTGAAAGTAAACATTAATCTCATCAACCTATGTTAGTAGGACAAGTAGGACAATTAATATTTTTTGGGGAAATCTTACCTTATATCTTGACATGATAAGAAATTCGACCGTGTTGTCCAGTATAACAAACAAAGTTTTTTAAAATATGTATCGAAAACGATTCTTATAAGATTTAATATGAAAATAGAACATTAAATTTGTTAGAATCCTAATGTACCATTAATGTGAGAATATTACAATCTGATAAGATCTAAGTTGATAACCGGTGACATGAAGGTGGAATGACAAGTATGCTCAAACAAGTAGTCTTTGATGATAAAATAGACGAACAATATGCAGCACCAGAGGAGCATAGCTGCGAGAGAATATGAAGGATTTTAATAAGAATCTGACATAATATGTGTATAGTGTACAAAAATACAAGAAATTCACATCTCTTTGACTAGAAAGCATAATCCCATCGGATAAACCAAGTGTACCTAAAACAACATTTGTTATATCAGTATCGAGTAGGTGATGAAATCACCTACATACATACTCAAAACACTTGCTTACAAAAGATCAAAGAAATAATCTAATCCTTGACCGATTTCCCAGATCGAGATGCCAGCACCCCACGAACGAGCTTCTTCCAGTCGCTCTGATATCGACAATAGAGATGGATAGAAGACGGCATGCTGTCGTTGTTGATTGTCAAGGTATAGGAAGAAATGCTCTGCACTATTCTTCTCCCATTTTATTGAAGGGTTGTGCCGCTTTAGTAGGGAGAGATAATCCCTGCCTGTTACAGCTTCAGCACCACCACCTACCATATTGAATCAGAGTTTCGACCATTTACCATATTGAATCAGAGTTCAATTTCATGTAGAACCAAAATCTCATGGAGGACTTTAAACAAGACACAAGAGAATGACGCCATCGTATCCATGTAACGAATAACCAAGCCCAATGTAATCGGATAAAAGTTTGGTTTGTTGTAAACATTGTTGCTCCAATAAAACAAAAGATGATGATAGGCAAATCAAAGGGCATACCTTTCAAGAGATAATCATAGCCATAGAAATTGATCCCAACAAATATCTTCCGCGCCAGACCCTTATCAGCAGAACCAAGGATCAGCTGCACGGTAGATTTAATCCACTTAAGAGGTGCATTAGGACCTGGACTATAAGGGTTCGAGAAGTCATAGGTCATCAGTGAAAAACCATCTACTACTTCACTCAAAGTACGGAGATCTTCCGGCCCAAAATCAAATTCTTGAAGCTTCTCCGAATGAGGAGGGCCGATAACATATACCAGCTGCAGGTGTTTGCTGATGCCCGTATCTGATGTCTCATTATGCAGGGCTTCTCCTAATTGCTTAACAAACGAAAGCGCCTACACAACAATGCCAAAAAGAGCCGCCAGCCAGGTGAATAGAGTTCATATTCACAATACAGCTACAAGAACCAACAGTCGCTGCAAAATGACTACATTGATGAATGATGTTTGATATCACAAAAGGATTTCTTTTTATCATTTTGTTTTGTCAGAGACATCTTCGTTGGTAATTAGGATTTAGGATGCCCTCAAAAGTAGGTTGATAAAATGGGCAATTGATTGCTCGAATAAGTTTGACCCTAATAAGCATCATGATATACTTCAAGATAGAAAAAATCAGGTATTTTAACTACCTCCATACCGTGTTTCGGATGGCTGCATCATGCAGTACACCATGAGCAGCCCATCTTGACCAAGATTCAAGGACAATACCGTCATAATCCATGTCCCTGCACAGAAACAAAAGAAATATTTTCTCTATTGAGACAACAGAAATTTTACACTTCCCCTTGCATATTTATGGAGATGGGGGCTTACGACACCAGGCTTACTTGCACTCTCTTACAATCAGATCAATGACCCTGGCCATCTGTTTCTTCTTTCTAAGCAGATCCGTGGGAAGCACTTCAAGGACAACTCTTGGTAATACCTTAAAAAATAAATAAGATGTCTAATACTGCTCAGTAGTTCAGGAAAACATCATACAGACTACAAAAAAGAATCAACTGGCTGAATCACTGATCAGAATTTTCCTGTAGTACCAAGCTGTACAGAACCAACAAATCCAATGACGTGACCACAATATGGAATCATATACTCCACGTGGTCAGACAAAAAAATTTCAAAATGCAAAGTGGTTATCCTACTAAAATCATCAGAACAACCAGTTCATGACCTATGTAGATCGAAACAGCCGGGTTCAGAGAAGTTGAGGCATGAAAAAGGGTCAAAAAGGTCACAGGAGAGACACACACAGGAGGCATTACATCACGTTAACTCCTACTATCATCAGCATTATAAATAATGATGTGCATAGGCCTTTTACCTGTACATCACCCTTGGTTCTAAGCTCGGAAATCCATCCAGTATCCGCATTATGCCTACCCTCAAGCACTAACTTTGATCCCTGACTGACAATGTGCAGCCGAAAGATTATCAGAAACTGAAAGAAATTGAAACAATACACATACGAAAATTAAGTCGTAGCTATCTCCCTCAATGCATGAAGAACATTCAGTAGACTGAGCAGAAAAGGGGCATGAGGCCTTGTTATTCCCAGTTAGTAAAGCGAACACAAAGAATGGTTTAGGAACTATGGCTTGCTTGTGTCGATCGCATAGATATGAGATTTTGCAACTAGAAATAGAAAGAGTATCATCTAACATACCTCTTCAAATCATACCACACAGGTGATATGTGTGTAAACTTGGTGGAGAACCTCTTTGCAAGATCATAACCAGCGGAATTCCTGCATCAGTCCACTGAGACAGTAAATACTTCATTCGGTTGAAGACTATTTAAACTCAAACATATCCAAATCAATCAATAAAACTAAAGCTTCTCAATCACAAGGATAGCCTAGAATGAGAAACGAATCGTAAAAAAATAATTCCTACTTCCAGATATCCCCAATTCATGCACGAACTGCACTCTATCAATCAAAATTCAGAACTCTCCAAATTACAGTGTTTGTGCTGCATAGTTATCGCCAAATCATCAGTATTGGCAAGTTGCATTTATCACTTTACTAGTAAAACGGGAAATCGTTGGTGCTGCAAATAATCTTGAACATAGAGCTTGTGTAACTTATTTTGGAAGATTTTAAACTTTGCCCCTAATAAAAATGTAACGATCAATTTTACAATATCAACATCCTAGCATCAAAATCACAAAACAACTAGGGATGGGCATTTTAATCCGCTCCGTCGGGATCTGTTCCGCTCCGTATGGGACGAAGCGGGGTATTTTCCGTGTTGAACAAGACGGGATACGGATTGATCCGTTCCGTAAAAAATCACGGGACGAAACGGAATTGGGTGATGAAAATCCGAGGATTAACGGGACGATATGATGAAAATCCGCGGGGTATGTTGACCAAATTTGACCAACATAAATATTATAAAAAAAATTCACAAAAGTCAACACATACACAAATTCGCGTATGAGATCAACATATAGTCTATAATATATGGGAGGGAATGAGTAACTTTGTCTAAAGAAAAGGAGTAATTTTTTTAGTAATAAAAAATAACGTATCAAAATACGTAATGAATAATACAGTTATTACATAATATTATATCTTTTATGAAAAAAAAAATACTTTGTATGTAACATTTTCTTATTAGACCATAAACTTATATAGTAAAAATCATTAATTGGTATAGTAAAAATCAATCTCATAAATGAAGTAGGAAATTTTATCTAAAATCCATAAAAATTAAACATGTGTATAAGATTTCGTACGGAATCAAATGAAAAAGAAATAGGACGGAACAGAAAGTGAAAAACCATATTTGGACGCAATCAAAACAGCAGCAGGCTCCGGTTGTACAGCATCAAAATTTCTGCTCATGTGTTGTGTTTTTTTTCTTTCGCATCGTGTGGTGAGAGGTTTATGTTTTAATTCCATATGGGTAATAAATTAATGAATCGATTCCTTACCTACTGATCAGAGTGATAATAAATTGTGTAAGTAGTGTAACGTTTGTCAAACTGCTCCATATACTAAATCTTCGTACACCTTTTTTTTCTGATAATAAATCTTGGTACACTGTTGACTAATATCATCTTCATCGTCTTTCAATTATTATTATATGTGATACTAAATATAACATAAGAATTTATAGATTAATGAAGAGTGTTAAAAAATGATGGAGTGACGGAGCGGATTAACGGGGTACGGAGCGGATTTTAGTTAAACGGAAGGGATTGACAGGGTATTTGATGGATGCGGATCGGGATAGAAATCCGATGGGGTAAAAACGGACCGGGGGAATTTTGATCCGTTCTCTAACGGAACGGAGACGGGGGACGGGGTAAAATTAACGGAGTAAGAACAGATTTTCTCTGATCCGCTCCGCGCCCATCCCTAAAAACAACATCCAAAAATCAACACCAAAAGCTATACGAAATCACATACCAAGGCGTCACATAAGCCAACACCGGATTCTCGAAACCCCGTCGAGTCGCATTTTCGTCAACCTCGGCATTCTCCTACATTACTTGAAACAACAAACAAAACTCAATCCAAATCACAAGAACAACCAAAATCATCAAACTGATCATAAATTCAATTTTTCCCCTCAACTAAGCCACCGCTTACAGTTACGATCTCTCGCCAATTGACATCGTTCTTTACGAGCCCTTTTCGATAAACCCACGGCAACGGATTATGGTTTTGGGAGCTCGAAAGGGGATTGGCTCGATTGTAGAGTAGAACTGGAACGGCGGAGGATGCAATGAAGAAGAGGACAACGACGAATCTGCGATCGGCAAAGAGGCGGCGGCGTTGCGGCAAGAAGGGGGCGGTGAGTCTTGGGGGCGGTGAGTTGACTCGGTTGCGCAGCCGAGTTGCGGTGGTTGTTGGGCCGCGGTCTCGCTTCTTCGCCATTGTCAGTGGAGAAATTGCGATGGTTAAGCGAGGAGCGTTTCTCAAACCGAAGGTGGAATATTTCAATGTGTTACTCCTTTTTACGGCTACCGGTTTTCATTGATATTGAAATTAATAAAATATTAAAATTAAATTTTTATATTATAATCTAATCATTTATTTTTGTGTTATAATCCAAACCATTAAATTTTAATTAGATATATATATATATATATATATATCATGATATAAATTCATTTTTCCTCAATTTCATATATGTTAAATGAAATTTGGTTCGAGTGCTACCAATGTGACATTCTTCGACTCTAAGTTTAGTGTATTAAAC